>CM062807.1:1319429345-1319634994 GCA_031772625.1 Pinus tabuliformis
GCAGGGTAGGATCCCTTTGATACAACTTCAAATGACTTCCATTAAGTTTTCTTGGAGATAATTTCCCATTTAGCTTCGCAAGTTTGAACTACATCCCCATTTGTAATTTCTTGACTACATAGGGCTCTAGCTCATGCATTTGAAACTTTCCTAGAAACTTTGTGAACTCGCTATCATATAGTAACACTAATCATTCACTTGAAGGTGCGTAGCCTAATATGTTGATCATGCCAGGTCTTCTCGCGCTTCTTCTGCACCTATTGGTGAATTCTTGCTAAAAACCCGTCTTCTTGTAGTTCCAGCAACTGCGCGAGGTGCTCCTCCATAGTTTTGCGATCTGCCATATCAGTTAATGCTGCAATCGCAAACTTGGCACAATATACTCCATTTACATTACAAGCTCTATCCCATAGACCAACCTGAACGGGGTTTGTCCTATCAACTTCTTACACGTCGTCCTATATGCCCATAGGACTGCTGGTATGCGCACTTCCCAATCGTTCATCTGCGCATTGCAGACCTTAGTCAACGCGTTCTCGAGGATTCTATTAAATGCTTCAATCGTACCATTTGCTTGAGGATGATAGGGCGTACTCTTTTGATGATAAACCTGAAATTCTTCAAGCATCGCGGCAATAGTCTCATTTAGAAAGTGTGTACCTCTATCACTCATCAGTATCTTAGGACACCCAAATCTTGTTAGGACGTATTCAAACAGGAACTTTGCAGTTGTAATAGCGCTACAGTCTTTCATTGGCTGTGCTTTTGCCCATCTTGTTAAATACTTTGTTGCAGTAATAATGTACCGTGCGCCTGTCTTTTTTCCTAGTGGTTGTATTAGACCCACAAAGTCAATAACCCATTTGTCAAACACCTGTAATGAAATCTGAGGATACAAGGGTAACTCGTCCCTTCGTGATGGCTTTCCCGTCCTCTAACATGGATCACATGCTGTACAATATGCCTTTGAATCCTTATGCACCATAGGCCACCATAGACCTGCGCGCAGAATCTTCTGCGTGGTTGCTTTACTTGCATTGTGTCCTCCTGACACTCCTCCATGTGCTTCGGTGAGGATACTAGACCGTTCAAACTCCGGAACGTATCGGTGCAGTGTTTCATCATTTCCCATCTTATACAAGTGTCTCGCAATTACAGAAAAGTCAGCTACGCGAACCACCAACCCCTTTTTTTGCTGTGTAGAGTATCCTTCTGGTGCTGTGCCAGTAGTCAAAAACTGGATTATATCAGCGAAATGATCATGTGCGACACGTACAACAAATAGCTGCGGATTCAACAACCCTTCTTCCAAATTAGTAGGTTCTTCACCTATCTCAATCCTGGATAGATGATCTGGTCCCGCATTCAATTGTCCATGCTTCACAATCACTTCAAAATCATATTCTTGAAACAACAATAACCACCTACAGATGCCCCCCCCCCCCAACACAGGCTTCTTGATCAGGTACTTGAGAGCGGAGTGATCTTTATACATTTTGAAACGCGCACCCAATAGGTAATGTTGAAATTTCTACAACGCGTAGATCATCGCCAATCCTTCGTGCTCTCTAGTGGAATAGTTCTTTTCTACCTTAGATAATTATTTCCTACTTGCGAAGGCTATCGGATGATCTATATCTCCTTCACCTAGTTGTGTCAATACCGCACCCAATGCAATACAAGAGGCATCCACATGCACATGAAATTCTTTCTTCTAGTCTGGAAACACCAAAATGGGCGCAGTCACCATCTTTTCCTTTAACACATCCAGACTGCGCTGACACTTCATCCAGCGGAAATTCGAGTCCTTCTTCAACAATTTCTCCATCGACGCAGTTATCTGAGCATAAGCCTTGATGAGTTTTCTATAGTAGCCAATGTGGCCCAACGCTCCGCGCAATGCGTTACATTCTTTGGAGCTTCTAAATTGACAATCAATGCTATCTTCGCAGGGTCTACCATTAGTCCTTGCTTGTAGACCACATGGCCGAGCAATATCCCATAAGGCACACAAAATATACACTTCTTCAAATTTAAAGCAATTTGGTATCTGTGACAAGTATCCAACCTAAGGCTCGCAGACTTGCAATGTGGCTTTTTACAATCCAAACAAAGTCCAATCATCAAAATATACTTCCAAAAATTTATGGATGAACTCTTTAAACGCTGCAATTACAACCCTTGAAAAGATCGCAGGCGCATTCTTTACCCCGAATGGCATCACTGTGTACTGGAAGCATCCCCACTCCTTCGCGAAGGTTGTCTTGCTGCGATCCTCGGTGCGATCTTAATCTGATGGTACCCTGAGAACCCATCAATGAATGAATAAGCTTCATGTCTGATCTGGATTTAAACAAGAACGCAACAAATTACAGAGATAACCATAAATACAAATATGTAGCGGAAATAATACTTCATTTCATTAGTGTAAAATATTGAAATATGCTTACAAACAGAAATGGAAAGAAACCAGCTAGGGCGATGGTAGCTTATCTCTTAGAAGAGATGTGGCGGCTACATGCCTTGAACTGTTACAATGAGGCTCGAAGGTCTATTTATTGTTGAGAAATAATGGAAAACCCTTAACATCCCAAAACCTAGCCCTAAAAGATGAAACACCAAATTGTGGGTCCCGTTTGGATAAATTGGTACATCAATTTCCCGGGGTCGTAACTTTGGCATATGATCTCCATTTGACGCGTACAATAGCTTGTTAAAAAGATGTATCCGAGCACTACAACTTTGGGAAGAGAAACATCGGTCCATGGACCCATGTTGCTCCCAGATTTCCCAAAAACGTTGTTTAGGGCCTCAAAACGACTTCGGAAGTTTAGGACCCGAAAAACTGCTAAAAATATTAAACTGTGCTACAATTTAGGAAACTGAAAAACTAAAAGAGACAGTTGTGGGGGGTCCAAGTGGGATAGGTGGGTGGCCACCAACATCCACCTGGATCAATGTCCTCCAACATTCTCCAAAACTTCATCAGTAAATGGTGTCGGAAATGGATCATGAAAGCATGCATCGTTGAGCTTTCTCAGATCTATGCATATCTTGATTTCACCTTGCTGCTTTTTCTCCTGAACCACCATGGGGCTTACCCAATCAGATTCTTCTACTGGCTCAATGATCCAGCCTTCAAGATTTTATCTAGCTCTTTACACACCTTCTCCTTATACTTGGGATTCAGTTGGTAGGGTCTCTGTTTCACGGGCTTCACATCGGGTTTTAAGGTGATCTTCATTACTCCCAAATCCCTTACTATAACTTTCAGGTCTGAGAACTTGGTGGGAAACAAGTCCTGGTACTTGCGCAGCAGCTCCGCAACTTTATCAACTGTATCTTCATCCTAGTAATCCCCTATCTTTGCAAACATAGGCTGTGCAACAGACCCAATATTTACTTGTCGGTCTTCAAAGGTTCTGATATATCGGGTTTAGCTGCTTTGGGTCCTTTGACCTCGCGCTGCCCCTTTGTCTCTGGGATAATTGATTTTTCGCGGATCGTCGTCTTCTTCTTCTGCAATCACATTGTGGCATTCCAGCGCATGGCGCAGCTGAGTATTCCAGTCTGGTTGACTCATTCTATCAGCTCTTCAGGTGTTCTAAAGATAACAACTTTGATTTCTTGGAGCATTTCATCAATGCACTGAAATCCATCCTCAAAGCTGAAAATTAATAAGAAACTTCCTATCAAGATATCCCATTCGATTGTCCCATGGCGCAGCTATGTTTAGAAGTACCAATTCATTGGAATAATATCTAGGGTATGACAGAAGATATGTACCCACTCCGGTTGTGGCTCTTCGATCCAAGCTTTAGTCCATCGTGCCAAATGCTTGCGAACCTTAGCTTCATCATCCTTTTGTATTCCTTCCAATCAGCAAAGCTATTCTTATGTGTACCCCACCAACGGGCAGGCGTGATGCGCAGTGCCAGATCAAGTGCTTGGAATCGATATTCCTCAGGCACCTCCCTTTCAAACTCATCCAAAAAGAGATTAACATCATTCAAACCGTCATAATATGGAAGATTTCTTACCTTCGTTGATACACATCGCAAGGATTTAGTCATCATATTGCAACGTAGCGTAGATGCTTCATGCAGCCTATTCTGCCAGTGTTCGAGCTCTTCAGCTGAATCTGAGGTACAGGAATTGTCTCTATCCCATGTGATCTGCCCATCTACAATGGAATTGACCCAATCTTCATCGCGCACCGTTATCTTGTATATTTGATCTAAATCATCATCCTCCACATAGTTGCAGACCGGTTCAGTGTAGCGTGCTCCTTCCACAGGGTCCAGTGGCACGATAACCCTGAGCGCCTTCTTCTCAAAAGTCATTTTTCACTTCTTTAGATTAATCACCGCATCCATGTTGAAGGCCCAATCAATTCCTAGTAGCGTAGGGTAAGGATTGTTGTCATCCACGATTTCAATTACTTCAAAATCAGCGAAAGCACTTGCTCCTTCAATGTCTATTGTTACCCCATGCAAGCGTCCTATAGGAATGATTTTATATTGATTCGCCATGCATAGCTGTATAGGAGACCATTGTAGCGCAGGTCTCCCCATCCTTTCCCATGTCTGCTTAGGCAGTAGATTAGCATCAAAGCCAGATCTAAGATGACTTGGTCCATTTCATATTCTCTAATTTGCGCGGTTAGCCTGATCTCGCGCCCTGTCTGCTTCTTATGTTTACCCAGTTTCCTCACAGCGCGCTGTTATGAAGGAATCTTAATTTTTTTGTCGATCAGTTCCTGTAGTCCTTCCACTGCCTTCTGATCTTTCAACAACTTCATACAGGTTTTTAGAAAGGTGGCTAATAGCGAAGGATCCACATCTCGTACTTCACTTTGTATCGCTGTTTTCTCCTGACTTCCCGACGTAGAGGCTTCAGCAAAATCCTTCTTGGCTCCATAAACGTTTCTCGCGTCTGGTTGATATCAAACCCGACTTCCTTTTTGGTAGCCTTGTGCACCCATCCTTCGGTCTCTGGCTGATTTCCCTTATCTTCACCTGTAGTCATACCACTTTGCGTCACGATATTGGTGCTATGGTCTTTTTCGCGAGGCTCCGCCGTCATCATCTGTATGTTTTGCGTAGGTTGTGGCGTCTTTTTCTCCTGCATCTTAGTTATCAACACCGGGCAATCTTCTATTACATGATCAAACTGTTTGCAGTATTGACAAGATGGGTGCATTGGGTTCTGACAGTGGTGCACAAAATGCCTTGCTTCGCCACAATTATAACAAATGATTTGTCCTCGACCTCTCCTAGCCCCGCCTCCTCTTCCTCTTCCACGACCTTGGAATCCTCTGCGCGTTGCACCCGCACCCTAATCCTGAGGTCGGTTCTCCGCCTGCATTCGATATGTAGGGGTTCGCTCCATCATCAATTCGTAGCTTCGACAATTTCGCTTATCGTGCCCCACCGATTTGCAGAATGTACAAAACAATTGTTGCGGGCTCTGTACAAACTTTTGCAAGATGTGACAGTTATCAGTAGCATGCTCTCCAGTTATTAGCAGATAACACACCATAATGGTACTCCCGCGGTCGGTCCTGCAATGTTTTCAGGCTTCGGAGGCACATGACCCCCTCCAATCAAGTAATTCTGATAAACAGGGCTGTGATCTTTATCATGTCCCTTGTCTTTACATTTTATACACCAAACTTCAGTGCGCATCTCTGACTGAGCATCCTTTCGTGTCTTCAAGCTCTACAACTCTATATGCAGGCTTACCAACTACGATTGAATTTGTTGTACTCCCACATTCGTATCCTGTGTTGTTGAAGCCTCCAGCCTCATTGCGATCTCCACAGCTTCCGCTTGTGTTCCTATCTTTTGCTGCGATAATGGTAACCTTGAATGTGGAAGGAGGGACGCGATGTACCAGCCCCTATGCTGACAATCTGTGATCGTCATGTTAGCTTGCCAGATCAAGCACTTTAATCTTTGATCGAAGTCCCATGCGAACTCATTTACTGCTTGCCGTATCTCCTTAAACTCTGCTACAAACTGCGCCTGAGACTTAGGCTTCTTAAACTTATCATTGAACGCTTGTTGAGCCTCTGTCAACATCGCACTAGGTCTGTCTTGACCAATGTTACTTGGGAGCGGGAGCGGAAGCGGGAGCGGGAGCGACCATTTTCAGAAGCTCCCGGTTTGGGAGCGAATCCCGGAGCGATTTTTAAAAATATATATATATTTTATATTTTTTAATTTTTGATACATATATGTCAACAAAAACATGTAGAATGATGAATTAGATATAAAAAACATAAAAAAGCATAGATTGAACCATATAACAACAATCATCTAGAAGTTATAATCTTCATCAACCACGTCCGCAAGTTAGTAACATAGTAACATACAACATATTGAGTCTCATGATTCATCAATCTTAAAGTTTCAAGCTTTCAAAATTCAATATATAACATTTATCATCATTGATCACCAAAGTTGTACTTGTAAGCTAAGTGTAACCATTACAACAAATAATATCTAACATGAAATGAAATGTTATAAAATGAAACGAAATGAAACAACTTTCAACTTTCATGAAGCATCATATTCATAATTCATTACTAATGAGTTATAATTGCCAACTTCAAACTTAAATTGTCATATATTGTTTAAAAAAATATCATAATAAATATGAAAGAGTCAATAGTTATAAAAGCTACTAGAAACTAGAGAAGAGAAGTAAATCTATTATCTATTTCTTATGCTTGGGCCTCTTGCCACCACGAGAAATGTCTAATTTTTTAGTCTTGTTGCAAAATCAGGATCTTTGTCATTAATATCACCCTCCAAGCATTAATATCCAGAGGTATCTTTGTCATTACCTTTGTATCTGTATAGGGATCTTTGTCATTAATATCACCCTCTAAGCATTAACATAAGATAGAAAAAGCATAGCATGTCAAGTCAAGATTTTGTTTGAGTGATGCGTACATTTTTAGAAGGGTCATGATAGAGGAGTTCGACAACCAATGTCACTAACATCAAGGTACATAGAGGGATTGGTACTCTTGATTAAATATGAGTTCCATACCCTAATACATGACAAAATTCAATGGAAACATTGCAATCCCCCAATCCTGAAATCCTGAAAAACTGATAAGTCTGCTGGATTTTGAATGAAATCTAAAATTCTACTTTCTCCATATGAAATCCAATGAGGACGAAACCACTCTCAAACATCCTGAGTCATTTCATGGTAATGTTAAAAATTTAAGTAAAAGGATGAAAATGAAAATTAAAGAAAATGTCACTTTTACTTTAAGAATTTAACATTACCATGAATAGCATATCAATACTAGGGCCTAGACTTGATCATTAAGTTGCCCCACTCAAAAACTATTTGTTTCTTTCAAAAAAAATTGCATTTCGAACATTACTACAAAAAAAATAAATGCAAAAAAGGCAAAACGCTCCCGAAAAGGCAGGGAGCGAAATTTTTTTTAGGGAGCGCGCTCCAGAAATCGGGAGCGATTTCGGGAGCGCGCTCCCGCCCGGAGCGCGGATCGGGAGCGGGAGCGAGGGGGGGGGGGGGGGCGCTCCCCCGCAACACTGGTCTTGACCAATGTGGAAAAAGTCGAAGTCGGGATTAATTCAGCAAGGGTCCAAAAGTTGAAAAACTTGTTAAAGTGCGGAGTTTTTTGAGAAAGTCGGCAAAATTAAAAAAAAAAAAAATTCATTTTTATTTTTATTTTTTTTAACATCTAGAGTATCCACAACATCAAATAAATGCATTTCCACATAAACATGTAAAGCAATCTAATATATAATATGTATATGAAGTCTAGTGCGACATTACATATCAAAATAGTGAATCAACACCTGAATCTTGAGTCCTCTCCGAGTCTCAACTCTCAAGAGTCAAAATATCAACAAAAAATATAATAAATGTATATCATGAGTCATCTAAAAGTCATAAAGTAATCAGTCACTGAGATCCTCTTCCCCTTTTACGGGAATAGGGAATGGCTTTGCCTTTTCCTCTAGAGGAAGAAGGCCTTGCCCCTGGGATACAAATGGACTCAATCGTCCTCTAGAAGCCGATGGAAGAGGTGGCCTCTGTCCTATGTTGCTGCTGCCCATCCTAGATGGTGTCACCTCCTCCTCATCATCCTCAACCAGCTCTGCCTCCTGACCCTGATGTTGCTCCTCCTCCTCTACCTCTGGCTCTCCCTCCCCTGCAATTGCTACCTCCTCTAGATCCACACCTAACTAATCCGGGATCGAGTCCATGATCGGCCTCTTAGTCTCGACCCTCCATGCAGCGGTGGTATCAATATTGTCCAATGAGATGGCTTCCACATCAGTAGGTGTCTGAAGTTGTCTCACCCACAATCGAAGATTGTAGTAGATGTAGACCATGTCATTGAGGCGTTGGGACTCCAATCTGTATTAGGGTCATAGATTGTAAATTAGTACTTAGAAAATTTAAATATTAAAAATAATCAAATGAATTCAAAAAATTTAATTTGAATTTTTTTTACCTGTTGCGCTTTTTGTTGTGTATTTTGTCAAATACACTCCAGTTGCGCTCACACCCAGAGGAACTGCATGTTTGGCTGAGCACTTGAATGGCAAGCTTTTGGAGATGGGGTACTCTAGCACCATAGCTTGTCCACCAAGCATCTACAAGTTAAAAGAAAAATGAGAAACATAAAAAAAACATTGAAATTCTAAACTTGAAAGTTTGAAACAAACTGAAGCTTACCTGGCATTTTGGTCGTCCTATTCTTAATAGCCATGGTAAAACCAAATGTGCCACCTCCCATCCTATAGACCTCCATTTCTTTAGAAATATCTTCACGTTCTTGCTCAGATGACACCATCCTCTCGACACAAAAGTGAACAATCCATCCATCACCTCGACATCAAATCTGAAACCACAGTCGTAAGAAAATGTGGGGTTGAGGTAGATACCTGCAACATGAATGGGGTGATGGAGGGTATTGTTCCATCGCTCATCAATCACTCTCCATATGACTTGTTGTTTCTCTAACCCCTCGTCTCCCTTATCTTCATAATAAGCACGAATGGCTTCTTTGGCCCTATCCATGGCCTCATACAAGTAGCCCATTGCGGGCTTGTCTCCATCAACCAACTGAAGAACCCTTACCAAAGGTTTTGAAATGGCACACACCTCTACTCCTGCCCAAAAGCTCTGATCATATGAAACTAGTCTGCATATGCCCTCTCCCTTTGGTTTGTGGCTAATAGATAAAGCATGCCAATCCAGTGAAAGAAACATGCTCTTCACATCCCACATAGAATTCAACAGAGACTGAAGAGATATGAAAGTAGTGGTAAATCGTGTAATGGCAGGACGCAACAACTCTTTGTTTTTGGTGAATTTTCTCATCAAGCTAAGCATAGATGCATGATTATATATAAATTTTGTTATGCTCTTGGATGATTCAACATTATCTCTCACAATAGGAATCTTACCTATATCCTCCAACATAAAGTCAATGCAATGAGCAGCACAAGGTGTCCAAAACAAGTTAGGATACCTCTCCATAAGCAACTTGCCAGTTGCAACATAATTTACAGCGTTGTTCGTTATGACTTGGACAACATTGCTTGGGCCTACTTCCGGAATGAAGAGGTCCAACAACTCACATAATGTATGTGCATCTTTAATGTGTGCAGATGCATCAACAAATTTCATAAACATTGTCCCGATAGGACAACTAACCAAGAAGTTAAGAAGGGTCCTACCCTTCTGGTCAGTCCAACGATCTGACATGACTATGCATCTAGTTTGTTCCCATGATGCCCTAAAGTCCTCCAATCTAGAAGTGCAATCAGTGTTTTCATCTTGAAGAAGAGGCCCTCTCAATTCTGCAAAGGTGGGGGCTTTGTACCTTGGGCCAATGACAGCAACAACATCAAACATACGCTGGTAGAGTGGGTTTGTCTTGGCAATGTTGAAAGGAACATCACTCCATAGAAGACACTTATTGACCAACCTGTCAGCTTCTGCCTTTTCCTTTTTTAAGTGCTGATTTGATGCCAGGTTGTGCACCAGCTGTGGTTCTAGGAACAAAAAAAGATGAGATAGATGAGGGGTTGGGACATATGGGTGAGGAAGGTGATGCTGAAGAAGCACTGCCACTCTCAATTCCCCCCACTCTTAAGGCCCCTACAAGTTGGAATTTTAGTGCTGCCCTGGTGTCTTTTCCCTCCTCTTTATCCATCAATGGTTGAATGGCCCGTCGGATGATTTCTGGAGTTGTATTTGGGCAAAGGTCAACATTTTGCCCCAGAATTTGCCCCAAATGGAATTTTAATCTGTTGATACCTCTTGACATATGCTTGCCACACAACTTGCAAGTCAAATACATTCTATTGATCCCCCCAGATTCGTGTATAGTATCAGGTTCACCATATTCGCACATAGCGTCCAAAAGCCTTGGCATTTTGTTTTAAACTTTGAACTTGAAATTAAACCTGGGCACAATTTTTTTTTGAAACAAATTAAAATTTTTCCATCACATAAAAAGCAAACACAAATGAAATAGTTGATTTTAGATTTTAAATGCCTCTTCTCAGTCACTTGAAAACACTCAGATTCAGTAAACAAGGGTTTCAATTTTTGTCATTTTATTCTTGAAAGTTGAAGTTTTGCTTCAATATAAATTCTAAACAATGTTTCCCTTTCAAAATTCTAGGCAAAAATAAGACATAAACAAACTAATAGAATTTTAGAGAAGTATAGAAAGATTTAAGAAATCATTTGTGTAAAAAAAAATTAAGAGAGAAATTAAAATACATACCTGGCAGCAACAATTCGGCACTTTGAATCTCCCACGATGAGCAGTGGACAAATCTCCAAATCCCCACCACAAAACTCACAAATATTCTCCTCTAGGGCAATGGCAAACCCCTATGAATCTCCACAATGCCGAATGGGAGAGAAAACAGCAGAAAATTATATCCTATGAATCTCCACAACGCTGAATGGGAGAGAAAACAACAGAAAATTATATCATTTTCGCCTTTTCGGCCTCTTTATTTGCGGCGTGGGAGGGAGGCCGACTTTTTGGGTCGACTCTCAATTCAATCGCGATTTTTTCCTTTCTGAAAAAGTCGCCAAAAAAACGGGGGATTAAATCGTTTAGTTGAAAAATCGCATTTTTAGGATTAAATCCTGATTTTTTGCAGACTTTTCCCACACTGGTCTTGACATAACTTGATATACCAAATCAACACTTTATCCTGCAACGTTGTGACCAGCTGCGCTTTCTTTAGATTATCATCTGTAATCTGTTGCGTTACCCATACATCGTTTGCAACAAATCAGAATTGCTCGGCGTCTTCGCTCCCTACCACTTTAAAGCTCAACATCTTCATTGCGTTTGCCGCATTGAATGGTTGATGCGGAGGTGGAGGTGGAGGTGAAGGTGTAGGTGTATGCGGTGGAGGTGGAGGTGGAGTGGATGGATGAGGTATCCTTGGGATACCCTGCCTTACTTTATGTAGCGCACTTTGCGGTGTACTCAGAATAGTCCCTTTGTCGTCGCTAGAAGAGGATCCTATTAACGCACTTTATTTTAAGCCTGTTTCTCCATTTCTTCTGAAGGGCTTTCTGCTTCGCATAGTCCCAAACATCAAGGTAATGGCATAACTCGTTTTTCACACAACAACATCTTAATCCAAGTTTTCAGAGATTTTAAGTACTTACCTCGCAGTCCTTTGAAGAACCTATGCTCTGCTTCACTATAACTGATAGTTGTATCGATTGCGAGCTCAGTGAGAAATCCTCCTAAGATACGATCAATCTTGTGATCAACGACCCGTGCGATGTTATTTTCTGAAGCTTCCAAGTGCCTCACTAACTTTGTAGTCCACACGATAGGGCTGTCAAGTCTCCATGTACCCTGACTGTCGCTAATCTAGATTGCTACTCGTGCAGTTCACAAGGAAAGAAACAAAAAAAAAAAGCTTTGGTCTCATTGGTGTACAAATATCTATTCAACCATTGCTCCTTGGATAATCGAGGGTTTCTGTTCTGCTGAGTTGCAAACGCATGCAACTTCCGATCAATCCACTTTTCGATTTCCTTCTTTGTAGGAAATCATTTATTCGACATCACACATTCCTTAGATAGATCCTGGTCTCGACAACATAACCATTTGTTTGCTTGATGGGGCCTGACCTAGGTTCAAATTTAACTGCGTCAACCAACAAAACCCTAAACTGTTGGCCCTTTCGCCAATAACCCGCGTAGCGCATGCTGTAGTCTCATCCGAAGCAGTATTGGGGGATGCTAGAACCAGGTTTATGGATCCCGAGGCCTGTGTGATGGTTTCCTGAAGTGCTTATGGCTTAGATCTACCTTCACGCAACTCTAACTGTTTCGAACAGCTAAATACTGCAAATCTATCTAAACGACTTCCAGATCTTCGCGAAGGTACTTAATTATACTTATCATGTATAAATATTATAAATTAACTAGTTTCGCGCAATGAATAAGCATTAATTCACATAAAACAGATCACAAACTGAAGATACATAAACTTAGCATAAGTAAATAACAAGACACAGATGCATCAATTTGTGGCCCAAAACAATCTTTATTATGTATATACTATAAGCATTCAATTACAAACTTTCTCTCCTTGTGCACTCAGCTGCAGGGGCCCACGCACTTAGCTTGCGAACTTACTAAGGTCCCCACGCACTAAGTTGCAGGAGCCTTCCCCTTTTGCCTAAGTATAGGGAACAAAGCTTTCCTGCCTTATCACGTTGCCCTTACAATGATTCTTCGACAAAAGTTCTTTTCATAGACTCGTTATGAATCAACTATTTATAGCATTTGCTTTATAATACCATGGTCCACGGACCATGGGCGGGTCTCAAAACAACTTTATCACCTACCCACCTAAGGGACTAAAGCCCCTTTGACTTTCTACTAGCTTCGCGCTCCACTTTCCACATTTCGCGGATACTTTACATTTGCTACAAAAGATAATACAAAATTGACCCCAGGGATCCCATCCCAATAGAGTTACAACTTTCTTCTTTGGTTCAATTGTCTTCTCAATCTCATTGTGCAAAAATGTGGAGCTTGTACCTTCATCAATTGGAGCCTTACCTGTTGTTTTTGCCAATTCTTTCTCTGTTTTTTCCATAACCTATAAATGGTCCTTTCCTTTGAGCTTGTTGATATCATTAAGCGCTGCATCAAGTTCTTTTTGCTTTTGAGCAAGATCTTCTTGAAACCATCTTTTCAAGATCTCCCTTCTTTTTTCTGACTCCTCAACCTGTAGCTTGAGAAGAGTGGTCTTCTCTACTTCTATGTTGAGACCCTATATATGTTCTTTCTGCTCCTCATTTTCAATCCTGAGCCTGCTTAGTTCAATTGAATAGGTTTCTAATTCCTTTTGATTTTAGTCAACTGCGGATATGTATCTTTGATCAAATTCTTCGTTTCGATTTCTGCTTCTTGCATTCATTGTTTGAGCTTGCTAATCTCTGCAAATGTTGTGTCGAATTCTTGTTGGTTTTGTTGGATTTCTCTCTTTAGTTCTCATGTCTCTGTATTCTTGACTTCTTCAGATTGAGTTCTATGACTAGTAATCATCTTCTCAGACTCTTCATTTTCCTTGATGAGTTCTTTTGCTATCTTCAATTTTGCTTCCAAAAGTCTTGTATTTTCCTTTTGACTTTTGAGGTCCTTTATCACCTTGATCACTTGATTTTGAAATTTTGTCTAACTCATTTCTCCAATTTCTTCATCACAATAAAAAGGATCCGAATTTTCAATAACATCTTGACCTGATTGCTTTGTTGAATAGAGATTATGAAGCTTTTCCCAAAGAGATTTAGTTGTTGAATATTAACCAACTTTTGTTTTCACAGAATTTGTCAAAACATTCAAAATTACATTCATGGCCTTTGAATTGTACCTTTTAGCTTCATTAGTAGACGTGTCTCCAGAAACCACTGATTCTCATACTCCACGTGCCTGCAAATGTACTTCTATCCTAGATTCCCATATCCACTAATTATCTGCATCAAAATCAGGGGTTGGTACACAATACTCACTTTCTTCAGATTTTGATGTACTTGTACCTTCCTTTGAAATCTTTGCAACTTGCGTCTTTGACTTTCCCATCTCTATGCTTTGAAAACTGCTTTCCAACAGTTTGTTACTGAAGGAACCAAGATTTGATACCAATTGTTGGAAACACTGAGAGGGGGGTGAATCAATATTTCTTAGCAATTAGCACTTTTTAATCTTTTTTCAGAGCATTAGTTAATCTTCAATTATTATTATTGTTGTTCTTCAGATGATCATAAACAATAATCAACAATAGACAACAACATACAACAATGTAGAAAGATAAAATAGAGGACACTAAGATTTTTAGGTGGAAAACCTCCTTTGGGTCAAAAACCACCAAACGCTTCTTTAGTAATTGTCTTTTATCTGTTAAAAGAAAATTGATTACATCAAGATTTCAGCAACAATTGAGGGAGGCGTCACCCCCCCTAATTCACAACCACAACCTAGAGGACGCTACTAAAACCTAATATTCTGCTGCAACCAACAGGATGCTCCAATGTGGTGTAGATTAGGCTACAACCTGATGAATGCCCCGACACTCGGCTTACCAGTTGTTGTTGGAGAGGATGCTTCATTGCGCTGTTAGCTTATCAACCACAATTGAATGGACACCACAACACCCTGTGCAAACCACAACTTGCCCTATAACTACCTTTCCACACTGAAGTGTTCTCAGGTTACAACTTCAAGGTGACTCCAATCACCCAGAATAGTTGGGGTCACTAACCTCAATTGTGAATATCTCTCAAACTAGGAGGCCTCTTGGCGTGTACCACATATCAACAAAAATATCTTTTTGAGAAGAATCTAATGACCTAGATATCCAACATAAACTTAATGGTTTGGCCCTTCAAAAACCCTTGACAAGGTCGGGGTACATCTTTAGTCTAGGGAACCTAAACCCTGGGACTTGGCGGTTTTCAACTATCCAATAATGTCGCTGCTATCTTGATGTAATTTGACAATTACTAAGAAGCGTTCATGAACCATTTACCATCAATGGCTGGTGTTTTTAGTCAAAGTCAAGCCCAATGCACTTCCATGGGTTGACACAAATGACAACACCATCCAACAAATTTTAATGCCCATACTCATGCATCTTAGTTTCCTCTTCATGATTGTTTAGAGGATGTGTTTTGTATCTAGTTGACAAATTCAAAATCAGTGGGGCCCCAACAAACATTAGATGATGTATTGGGGCCTCTTACAGGTTATGGTAGGTACGAATTACAATTGGGCAGATGGAGCAAACAACCCATTAATGGACAGAAAAACATAATTTTTTTTATTAATAACTTTAATGATGATGTTATCTAGGAGAGCCCTTAGCTTATATACGGCCTTGGGTGCCTCCCATTGAAAGGGCATAATCTTTGATCTTGCTCTTTTGCCTAATTAACCTATTATTGATTTTTTACATAACAATGGATCGCATGAGTTATTAATCCTCACCGACCTTCCTTGATTTCCTAAATCTTGATTTTTAACATGTTGGTCACAGGGTAGAGGAACAAGCATTTTCGATTATGTCCTTTCCAGCCACTCTCTACCCCCCTTTATTTGCCACCTTTTCTGTGACCCCTAGCACTATAGCCAACCATGCTCTTTTATCTTTCTCCCTTCACGCTGACGCCCCCTCCCTTCCCTTGGACCACCCATTTCTTTCTTAAGGGTGGTCCCCAACATCTTTACTTACGTCATCTGATAGCCAAGTCACAAGATTCGTTGAACTTCTAGGTTGAAATTTGAGATTTGGCAAACCCCAAAGCATATTTAGAGTTTGTTTCGATTTGATGAAGGGTTCTGCAAGGTTTTCTGCCGCTAGTCGCTTTGTTGTTGGTTTTAATATGAGTTTTCCACGTGCTTTGCTGTGGGTTTTACTTAGAGTTTTCCATGTGCCTTAGCTAGTTCTGCATGTCTCCTCCATCCTATTGAGCGAACTAGTTTTAACCATTGGCCTTTTATGTGTATTGTGGCGCTGGCAGTTCCTTGCACACCTGTGGGGATGTTGTGATCCATTGTTTGCGATGTTCACACTGTGATGACTCACGACTAACTAGTGTCTGTTTACAAACTACCACTAACAACTAAAGGTGGCTATTTATGATATATATATATATATATTTTTTTTTTTTGGCCTTTTAATTTTTAGATTACATATATTATATTTTTTTGTATTACTTTTTGTATATACACTTCGCATTAATTGTTAAAATATCTGTTAATTAATAGTAGATATTAGTAATTTATATATATATATATATATGTATATGTATATCATTTAAATTAATAAATTATAATATAAAGTATAACATATGACAAATAATATAAAATTATTATTTTTTCATATGTTATATTTTATATTACAATATATATATATATATATATATATTTTGAAAAATGTATATAGTGGAGCCTCGTCTGAACTTCATAGAAAAATTTGAACCTGAATCGAATTTAATCATTGCCAAACTCGAACTCTAACCCAAACCATGTGACTTAGTAGGTAAAGGCTCCCACTCAAACCCACTTTTTTGAACCTTCAAGTTGGCTGAGGTCAAGTATACATGCTTTTCTTCTGCCATTTGGAAAGCTGCTCTTTAGTGTTATCCCCATCAAACCACATCCACCTTGCCTCCCTTGAAAATTAGATCTTGTCTAATGAATAGATGGTATGAAAATGATTGCAAGTTCTTCCATCACCAACTTCATCATGCCTTTTCCCATACTCACCCATTCTAGGCCCATCTCAAAGCTTCGTAATGTTGCCTACTTTGACATAGGAAACACTTCTTTATATCCACCCATTCTAGGACCATCTCAAAGCCTCGTAATGCTGCCTCCTTTGACATAGGAAACACTTCTTTATCTCCCAACAAAGGCATGAGTTGAGGGCTTCCTTTATTCACTCCCCAAAACAGTTATAGCATACCCTCTTCCCTCATCACTTTACCTCCTTCTTGACCCTTGATCCACATTTACACATCCTCCCTATATGATGTTCCTGGATAGCTTATCATTCAGTTTACCTCTCGCCAGCTTCATGCCATTTATTCTCCTATCGAGATATTCGAGAGGCTATTTGGATGATGAATATAAGTAATGCAAGTGATGAGGAAGTGCTCCAAACAAAGCTTTTCAAGCAGGGTCTTTATGCCATGGATAACCACCTAGTCGACTCGTTCAAACATGTTTTCTGCATTAGCTTTCCACAGTCTCGGTCACATCACATTATCCACCTTATTCACAAATCGGGCTCTAGTGTGGATCCCAACAACTATAGGACAATCATGGTAGGCCACACATTCTCTAAACTTTATGCTACGACCCTCCACATGATGCTTTTAGGGGAGCTTGAGAAGAGGCAACTCAGAGCCAAAGGACAGGTTGGATTTCGACCTAAGTACCAGACCATTGACCATATCCTTACACTTTGGTCATTATTCAGGAGGCACGACATTGGTCTTTGAAAGTCTATTGTTGTTTTGTGGAATTTTGGAAAGCTTTTGACTTTTCCACCTACGAGGCTTTATTCATGCTTTTAGGGGAGCTTGAGAAGAGGCAACTCAGAGCTAGAGGACAGGTTGGATTTCGACCTAAGTACCATACCATTGTCCATATCCTTACACTATTATTGAGGAGGCACGACATTGCTCTTTGAGAGTCTATTGTTGTTTTGTGGAATTTTGGAAAGCTTTTGACTTTGCCACCTGCGAGGCTTTATTTTAGAGACTCGGAGATATTGGTATATTAGATACTTTGTTGACAATTATCATGTGCCTTTACAAGTTAGTTTTGGGTTGTCTTTGCATAGCTCATGGACTATCAGATTTTATCAAGAGTACCATTGGGTTAAACAAGGTTATCCCTTGTCTCGCACATTGTTTGGGTTATACATTGATGAGCTAGAATCCTTTTTGCATCAACACATCTAGGAGGGAGATGAATTACTACTCCAGCATGTCTTGATTTCTATCCTTCTTTTCGCTGATGATGTGGTCCTTCTAGCTTCCTTCCTTAAGGGGTCGCAGAGATAGTTGGATGCCCTTGCCCTCTTTTGTGACCTTTGACAGCTGATAGTTAACCTCGGTAGAACCAAGGTCATGATCTTCAATGGATCGAAGAAGACACTCTTTGATCACTTCTTTTTCAATGGGTAGGAGATTGAGATCACTTGTACATACACCTACTTGGGGGTACTCTTCATAGGCCGAGATTGAGATCACTTGTACATACACTTACTTGGGGGTACTCTTCACAGGCCGAGATTGAGATCACTTGTACATACACCTACTTGGGGGTACTCTTCACATGCCCTCATTTTAGCCCAAATCATGCATTTTGATCCAAAGTCAACATACGATATGGTTCCCTTGCTCTTCTTGAGAGACAGTGTTTCCAAAACCACTTCCAAGACATATCGTCCAAAATGTTACTTTTGAATACTCTAGTTTGGCCCACTGTCTTGTATGGTTTTGAGGTGTGGGGCCTTGGGCTATTAGAGTCAAATTGGTCTTCATCAAATTGAGATCACTTGTACATACACCTACTTGGGGGTACTCTTCACATGCCCTCATTTTAGCCCAAATCATGCATTTTGATCCAAAGTCAACATACGATATGGTTCCCTTGCTCTTCTTGAGAGACAGTGTTTCCAAAACCACTTCCAAGACATATCGTCCAAAATGTTACTTTTGAATACTCTAGTTTGGCCCACTGTCTTGTATGGTTTTGAGGTGTGGGGCCTTGGGCTATTAGAGTCAAATTGGTCTTCATCAAAGAGAGTTCAGATCACCCTTCTTTGCTGCATCATTGGGTGCAAGTAGTTAGTTCCCCAACCCATCATTCTTGTAGTGTTCGTAGCTTATCCCTTTTGGCTTGAGGCAATGTTTGGCCTTGTCTCTCTCTTGCATCTCCTTCAGACACTAATTGATACTGTAAAAGGATGAGACTGATATCCGTACCCCTGTTTTAAGAAACAACCGTTTCGAAACCGAAACGGTCGGCTTGATTCAGCCAACCCGGCCGTTTCCGATATGACTCGGCCGAGTCACAAAGGAACGACCCAGGCGCGTAAATAGCAAACAAATATACCTTTTTTAATGTATTTTTTAACTGTTTTATGTTTGGTTTGGACCCCAAACAGCTATATGAATATGCTAAATGATTTTTGGGGTCCATTTCCCCCTCCCAAACCCTATTTAACACTCCCAAGTGCTCTCATTCACTCACAGCAGTCTTATGCATTTGAGTGAGAGTCTTCTTTGAGAGTTAGTGAGCAGTTCTTGAACTTGTTTTGGAGCAGCAGTGAGGAGTCTTGGAGGAGCATTGTAGCTGGAGTGAGGAGCTTCTTGGGCAACCATTTGGAGCAGCATTGAGGAGCTGATTCTTGGAGCAAGCTTGAGGAGGCAGTTTGTGCCTGGAGGTATTTTTTTCCACCTCTATAAATCTGTTTTTGCTTAGTAAATTTTAGGTGCATATCTAGAAAGCTTAGAGAGTGTTTTTTGTCAAATAAATGAACATTGAATCAATGTTTTTTTTTTGTCATTTTCAGATTGTTTGCTTTCATTTCCTAGTCAAAAAATGGCACTTAGAGCAAGAGATCCTGCTTGGGCATATGTTGAAATGGTTGATAGTCAAATGCAATGCAAATTTTGCCATAGGAAAATTAAGGAAGGTCCTGGGGGCATTAATAGGCTGAAACAACACTTGGCAGGGATTAGAGGCCAAATTACCCCATGTACCTCACCAGAAATTGGGGAGATTAGAAAGAATTTGTTGGCCAGCTTTGAGAAATTTAAAGAAGATAAGGCTAGGCAAAAAGACATACAGGCTGAAATTGGGACGAAGAGGGAGATACAAAAAATGATGGATACCAACCCCCACTATGATTTTGAGGGTTCTTCCTCTATCCCTCAAACTGAGGCATCCAACCCTTTCAGATATGTTCCTCCCTCTTTTGGTTCTGTTCAAGATAAGGGAAAGGGTAGAATGAATTTGAAAAAGGGTGATGTGACTATCAAAAGTTATTTCACTCCCTCCTCTCCATCAGATGCACATGGTCCTGAAGTTAGTAAAACTCAAATGCAGCCCACTTTAGATGACCACTGGAAGAAAGAATTGAGGGAGACTGCTTGTGATTACATAGCTAGATGGTGGTATGATGCTGATATCCCCTTTAATGCTGCTCGTTCACCATATTATGAGCCTATGTTTGATGCCATACATGCTGCTGGAAAAGGCTTCAAAGGCCCTACTATGCATGAGCTAAGGGGGTTTCGTTTGCAAAAAGAAATTCAATCCATTAATGAGTATTTGCAAGAGTTCAGGGACTCATGGGCAAGAACAGGGTGTACCATCATGTCAGATGGATGGACTGATCAAAGAAACCGTACCATCATAAACTTTCTTGTCTTCTGCCCACAGGGAACCATGTTTTTAAAATCAGTTGATGCATCTAATAAGATAAAAGATGGCCACTTGTTGTTTCAGCTATTGGATCAGGTTGTTGAGGAGGTGGGGGTGGCTAATGTTGTTCAAATCATCACAGATAATGCCTCTAACTATGTTCTTGCTGGTAAACTGTTAGAGGAAAAACACACGACCATATTTTGGACCCCATGCGCTACACATTGCATAGACCTCATGCTTGAGGATATTGGAAAATTAGATTGGGTCAAAAACACTATAGATCATGCCAAAAGCATAACAAAATTTATCTACAATCATACATTGGTTTTGAGCCTCATGAGGAAACACACTGGGGGAAAGGATATTATTAGGCCTGCCATCACTAGATTTGCTACACATTTTTTGACATTGCAATCTATGCTTTCCCAACATAGAAACTTGCAAAAGATGTTTTCTAGTGATGAATGGAATCAAAGCAATTGGTCTAACAAACCAGAAGGCAAAGAATTGAAAAGGAAAGTCCATGAAGAAACTTTTTGGAGAAAGGCAGCAGAGATTGTGAAGCTTGCTGAGCCACTAGTTAAGGTGTTGCGGTTGGTGGATGGGGAAAGGTTGGCTATGGGCTTCATTTATGAGGCTATGGATCAAGCAAAGGAGCAAATAAAGACGGTATACAAGGATAGAGTGGCAAAGTATGGGCCCATTTGGGCAATCATTGATGAAAGATGGAACAATCAACTCCATCGCCCTATACATGCAGCTGGGTATTTTTTGAACCCATGGTATCATTATAAAACTAAGGAGTCAGAAGCTTTGAGGGGGGAGGTCATAGATGGACTGGTTGATTGCATTGAACGCATGATCCCATTGGAGTCTGATCAGCTGGAGATACACCGACAGGCCAATATCTTCAGCAATGCAGCAGGTACCTTTGGGAAGAACCTAGCAAAGATTGCAAGAGAAGCAGATGAGCCAGGTAAACAAAAATTTCAATTTTCAAATTCTTAATAGTTTTAATTTTTTTTAAAGTTTGTTAAATCGTTTATAATTTGAAAGTTAGATATAATTTGTAATTTTGTTGAGCTAACTCATTACACTCCTATGTTTTTTGCAGCACAATGGTGGGAGGCCTTTGGTGGCCATTGTCCTGAATTGCAAAGGTTTGCAATTCGTATTTTGAGTCAAACTTGCAGTGCATCTGGGTGTGAGCGCAATTGGGCTGTCTTTGAGAGGTTTCACACAAAGAAGAGAAACTGTTTGGATCAAAAACGGTTAAATGATCTAGTTTTTGTCCAATACAACCTCCGACTCAGACGAAACCATTTGCTGAACAAAAGACCTAATTCAGATCCCATTGTGTTGGAAGACATTGATCCAACATCAGATTGGGTAGTGGAGAGTTTTCCAGCAGAGTTTGATCCTGATGAGGATCTTGATTTAGATTTAGATCTGGAGACATCAGTTGAACTTGAACATGCTGTTCAACTTCAACCTATTTAGTTGAATGCAGATCCCAATCCACCAGCCTCAGTCTCACAGCCAGCAGGGACTCCAGTTGTATGTGCTTCCTCTGCTCAGCCACAACAGAAGTGCAGCCGCATATCTACTCTATCTCAGCTTGCATTTGCTGCAGTTGCACAACCTGCTAGTGGTACCACTTCTACAGTTGCAGTTGGGGATGATGATGATGATGAGGAGCCATGGGGCCCCCTGTCTGACTCTGATGATGATGATCCAGAGATTGATCGACGTGATCTTGGCTCCTCTGACAGTAGCTACTAGCCAGTGGCCCAGTAGTACTGTAGTACTAGTACTGGAGTTTGGTCACCGTCACAGTTTACTTTTGTTGTAGAGGCCATTTCTAGCCTCCTTGGTTATGTGTTTTTTGTTTTGAGTCTTCGATCATGTATGACAGTTGACTATGTATTGCCATTGGGTACCATTTTGATCTAATGGATTGGTTCATGAGCCTACTTTGATCATGTGTTGTCTTCCATCTATATTATAATGCTGTGTGTTTGGAAACATGAATGAAAATCTTTAAAATTATGTTTAAAATCTTTAAAATTATGTTTTTTTATTAAAAAAATAAATATTTAATGTATTTTTTACAACGACCGAGTCATTGAAATCGAGCCGGCCGAGTCATTACCGTTTCGGAGTCAGAGTCGATCCTTGGCCGAGTCGGAGTCGGAGTCGGAGTATTAAAACATTGATCCGTACTTGGCCTACTACTCATTAGAGTCCATTACATCCTCCAGTTCTTGATGTTGGTATACTAGTACCTCATCAGTGGTATCTTCGAGAATTTGTTCCATTATGATTGATCACCTCCCCTCTTTTAAATATTCCCTGGATGTCCCTGGTCACCTTCTACCTATGCGACAAGAGCTGAGCATGATTATTGAAGAGGACATCTACTAGCAATGTGAGGGTGGATCAACCTTGAGGGTGGGTTACGACCAAATATGGTCTTCTGCACTGAGCACTTCATGGTTATGAGAGATGGAATTTTAACTGGACCTCCTTATACATCTCGCAACTTGATGCGTGCTCTTTGGATACCCTAGGGCTAGTTTAGAGTTGGGTCTCACAGATTACGGATTGAAAGTGATCACCAGACTAGCCGCTTAGACAAGATATGCCAGTTGTGCCATCTCCAGGAGGTAGAGGAACACTTCATATTCCGGTGACCAATTCATTATGAGATCTGAGTGTGGTTCAACTGTCTTTTCTGCGAGATACAAGCACTTTGTCAATTCTTTAGATACCCTGACTAGAGATGCTTGGCCTTATATATGCAAGAGACTTTTCACTTTCATGCTTCCATCCTTCAGCCACATCCATTCTAGAGATCAACTTCTAGTAGGCAGATTACCTCCTTTTTATGGTGCTCCCTCTGTATACTGACATTATTGTACCTATCACAGCCCCATTGACCTACTTTTGTGGTCATTGGTTGGACATTAAGACATTTATTTTATTCTATCTTTTATCTATTATTTGTTCTGTTACCTGCTGCATATTTGAAAGTGAATAATGGTTTTCTTTTCCCTGCTCCAAATATTTCTGGCAATCCATGGGGAGACCCATCAAATATTCCCCAAATTGGAGCCTTCAGGATTGTTTGAACTTTTACAGTTTTCCACGAACCTTTATAAGCATTTCTGGTCTGTGAGATCTCCTGAGATGTGAGAAATGTTCTTTCCTTGAAAAATCATTTTGCATACACAGCATGTCAGTGCCCTCTGCTCAGCTACAGCTTCATCCATGTAACATTTTTCAAAACATGCTTCAAGGGTTTCCTCATTTCAATCTGAGTTGGTACCTGTCATATTTAAATCTGTCTCCAAACTTATCTTGAATAAGGACACAGCAGAAATAAATGAACAACAGTTTTTTGTTTTTTTTACTCAATATACACCTTGCTGGGCTATGCTAGTTTCTTTTCTGCCCACTATTCAATGGCAATCTTATTTGGCATTGCCAATAAAAAGAAATTCTAGTTTTGAGAGGACTGTTTAACTTCCACACTTTCTTCCACCACCATTTATTATCTCTTACTTCTTCCTCCTTTGTTTTGGCTGCATACCCAAGTTTTGCAGTATAGACTCCCATGCCTTTATTTCTGGATTGTCATAGCTCATCTTTTTCCTGATTGAGAATTATGGCACCATGTTTCAGATCTTTTTGTATTTCTGTTTCATCCATCTATTGAATCTCCCTGCAGCCCCAAGTGGGTTGCACGTTTCTAGCTTTGTCCCTTCTGAATTTTGACCTTGTTCTCTAGCATGTGCTAAGTTTAAGACTCCTGATTATGTAATCGTGTCCATCAAGAAGTGTGAAATAAGCAGCACCTGACCCATGGGTTTTTTCTTATCCTACTATGTTTCATCTTCCTGTATTCCATGACAAGCACTTACAAACCAATGGAAAAGCTCTTGCTAACGCTTCCCAAATCAGTGATGCACCCCTAACCTGTATTCTGTAGATTCTGTCTCAAGGTATTTTCCTTTCATCACTCTTACTCAAAGACCATCATCCTGAATAATTCTCCATAGACTTTGCAGCTAGATCTTGCCCAAAAATGTGTCTGTTTGAGGCCCCAGCATCATTTTCTTTTTGTCTTGCACTGGGTTTCCATTTTACTTAAGGGATCTCCTCATTTTCTCACTTTCCAGTCCACAAAAAGCTAGAGTCCTTTCTTCAGATTTTCTTAAATAACTGTGCAGTGGATATGTGCTAAAGACCGGCAGTACACAGGGATGCCTTCTAGAACTGACTTTATGAGTCAACTCACCTTCATAGGTTAACCACAATGTGAAACTCTGTAACTACAATGTGAAATTTCTCTATCTTCTTTGACAGCGAAATCCAATCTGAGAAATTTTAGTTATTTGGTTCTAAATAAAAACCCAGAGATTTAATTCCTTCAACCAACGGGATTGAAGAATAAGGAATGATTTGAGCTATTTGATTCTCCAGTTTATCCTCTGGCCCATTAAAAGGGATGGAGGATTTATGAATATTTACTTCTATCCCCATTGCTCTAAGTTTATAGTGTCCTTATATATTTTTTACTTCATTCATTTACTCAACCCCAAATAACATTACATCGGCTACAAATAACAGAGGGATGAAACCTTCCCTCTTTGCATCTGTGATCAACCTGTACAGCCCCTTGGCTGCCAACAAGGCCACGAAAGCCGACACTGGGCACCCTTGCCTAAGCCCTATTGTAGCATAATTTTTTTTGTCTCGTATTTGAGGGAAAGCCATTAATGAGAAAGAAAAAGGGTGTTGAAGGTAAACACCCATAATCCAATTTACAGTGGACACATTCATCCCATTTTGAATCAGCAACAATCTAAAGTACAACCAACATACCTTATCAGAGGGTTTTGCTAAGTCTATCTTCATTACCAGTGCTGGATTCTTTTTTATCTTTATAGTATGCATGCCTTCCTGTGCTGTGCCTACAGTGTCATGGATTGTCTATTATAGAGAAGCCTAAATTGTTTTTCCTAGATGAAACCTGATAACACCTTTTTCTTTGTTTGCCAGTATTTTTGCAATGATCTTGTAGACAAAGTTGTACAGAGAAATTGGTCTAGATTCCTCAAAGGATTATGGCTCATTCTGTATTGGAGTTAATGCCTTTAAAAGTTCTGTTCAATGCTTCCCGGACCTTTCCTGAAGATCTGGATTCCGCAATAACCCTCAACGGATCCTCTTCCAACAGTTCATAGAAACCTAACCATCCATCTGGACCTCAGCTTTTAGGCTTTAGCCTTTTTAAAAGAGGATATAACAGATTTGAGTTCCTCTTTGGTGATTTCTACTACTAACTCTTCATTTTTCTGCTCATCTATGTCTGGGAAATATTGTAACAACCTTTGGGATTTCAGCTATATTAGCCCTAGCTGGGTCCTGAAATTGGGATTTGAAATATTTTCTTACTTCATCTGCTATATCATTGAAAGATCTTGCCACTGAAGCATTCTCTTTCTTGATTTCCCAAGTTGTGTTAATGTTTCTCCTGTGCTTTGCATAATTCCAAAAGAATTAATTATCTTCCTTAGCCAACCAAATTGCCCAACCTCCATTTTACCTCTTCTTTTTTTAATAATCTCTTTTTAGAACATTCCAGCCTTTTCAGCTTTTGGGTCTCTTCCTCTGTGAATATACCGTTATTCCCATGCAACCTACTTAATTATTGTTCCACCTCTACAAACTCTTTTTCCCTTTCCACTGCCTTTTTGGCCCACTCTGCTACTGTTGTCTTAGCATTCCTTAAATTCTGGACAAATTGGAACATTGCAGTCACACCTGAAACAGGGTCAAAGTTCTTCCAATTTTGAATCACCAATTCTCTAAAATCTTCTTCCTCTAACCAAGAGTGATTAAATTTGAAGGGGGATGGATGTTTCTATGCTCTTCTTCAATTTGGAGAAGAATAGGGGGATGGTCTGAGGACCCTCCATTCCCTTCTCAAGATTTCAGCCTTTCTGTTTGCTTGACAATTTTTTCAGCTGCCTGAAACCTGTCTAATATATTTTGATTTCTAGGTAGCAGTGAGCTTAGCAGGCTCTATATCAACTAGTTGGAAATCGCTAAAAAGATGTGAGAAAAAATCTGCTAGAAGTCTGGTTGAGTTGATCCTCCGCAAACATCTCCAACTTTCAGAATCAAGTTGAAATACCTACCTATGATGATATTGTCATTTTTAGCGCAATCTAGCTCTCCAAAGTACTCCCATAAGGGTTTCCTTCCCCCACATGGACCTTATAAATTTTATGTTATAAGCTCCCCCTAATCCTTTTGCTCTACATTTTAGATGGACACGTGTAAGGAATTGGATAATGATTCAATACTACAATTCCATCCCATTACTAACCTTCTTGATCCTCTTGCAACATCCATCAAACTGTAGTGTTCCCACTAGGAAATGCCTCTGAAATTCTATTAATTTCTGAGTTAAGTTCACAATGTCTTCAAGGAAATTTGGTTAAATCTAGTAGTGGTTTGCTGCTGTAGGTGCATTTCATTATACTTGATACCAAAGAACAACACACGGTGTTGGAGAACAACCCAGATTTAATGATATCAGCAGTATCAACATATATCATTTAACTTAGAGACAATGTGTCCATTGGCACAGCTTTCCGTCATTGGGCGTACTCATAAATAATATAACAGTAAGCAAATTCTTCTTGGAATTTAGCTGTAAAACCATATCACTGATATATGTTTGCAAACACAACAAGATGAACTCAACGAATCCTATCGTTCTGCAATGTTTCAAACAGATTGCATGACCGTAAAGTAAAGAGGAACCTGGATTATAAGCTGTGATGGCACGCTAACATACAGCAGTGACAAAATACCACCAGCAACCTCCACGAATGTTCTCTGCAGCCAGCAGTCACAATGCAGCTCCACTTTAGTCCACAGTATGGTCACCCCCTTGATGTGCAGCAGCCTCAGCAGTAGTCTCCAGTGAATATAATCCACTATATCATCCTCATGTATAGCAGAGAAAGAGTCAACATGCAGTCACTGAATAGTGTAATAATGGATGCCTGCACAACGTGATAGTTATGTACCATTACAGCGTGTAACCAGCTCCTTGTAATGGGTAACTCGACTGTCCCTTATCAGTAAACTCAAACAGCAGAGGAAATATTGAAGACTCGGCTACCAAAGGACTGTGAACTCAACTCTGTCACAGTTAATAAACTCGTTCTTTCAATGCAGAGTTGTGGTGCTCGGCCCAGCTATGAGAATGTGGTATTTCAACCACCTGTTCCAGATATTCCTCAACAGCAAACTGAATGCGTGGACCAGGAACTCGTGTGACCAAGCTGGAGTGACTTCGAAATTTGTCCAGGGAGGAGATTTTGACACTTGGATGCCCAGAACTTCGAACCCTTTTGTCACACTGAGGAAATTCGATCTCTGCTCCTTGGTTACTCAGTAACTCGCTTCAGAAATAATGGGTTTGCTTCATTCTTCAAGATAAATGCCCATCCTGTCAAGAGATTGAAGAAAAATTCTGTTAGCAAGTGAAATCAACTGAAAATACCTCTTTAGCTCAGATTTCTCCTGCAAAACTTATCCATTTGTAGCTCAATGATCAGATCTGTATGATCTATATCCTTTTCTTTAACTAGGGTGTATTAGTTTCAACACCGAAGTCAGCTATGGGGGCTAGGTTTGCAGAACCTTAAGCTTCTCCTCAAGAAAACTTTCGAAAAGCTCGTTTCTCCAAAAACTCAAATGCATAGATGAATAATGAGAGACCACCTCATTTCCTTTTTTATGGCTCACTTACCTTTTCCCTCAAATTAAATATTTAAAAGCACTTTTCCTTTCTTTATTTAATAAAGTGACTTTTATAAACTAATTAAAGTCACTTTTAATGCTGAAAAATGCTTAATTCGCCTTTGTGGTCACATAGGCCACTCAAAGTCCCTTTTTTATCACCTTGCCCTGTAGATCTTTTCATCTCGATTCCAACGAGCTATTACGCTAAGGTGTTTCTACAAGTAATCAACCCGAAACAACACCTTAAAATTAATTAATTAAAATATCCCTGTTAATAATACCATTTCATGGAAATTGTCAAAATGCAATTGAACCAAGAGCAAACCATGTGGAATTGATCCCGATGATGAAATAAGGTAAGTGATCCTAGTTGAACCCATAAAACTCATCCAAAACCGTTTGGGCCCACCAACAGAGTAATCCTGCTCCAATGACCAGGCTGACAAAAGCTCTGGAAAACTCTCCTAACCACCTCACAATGTAATCCAAAATTTGGGGACATTACACAAACAAACGAACAATTTCTTCATAATAACGAGGACAAAACTTCTATTGCTCTTCTTCCTTCATACATAGTTTCCTAGATCAAGATAAGATTAGGCTTATACTTGCATAATTATCTTTTGAGGGCTAACCTCTCTTTTTTAGGGAAAATATTATCAGCGGGTCACCTTGATTGAGGCCAACCTTGCTCTCAAGGCCCCCCTAATGGTTAATTACTTTTCTTCCTTCACTTCTTGTACAACCCTCTTCTTAGCAATTGACATATATGGTTTTCTGTTTACTATGGTGGTTTGTTGAGTTTCCGTGGTGAAACCTCTATCTACCTTGCTTCCATCCTCTAGGGATACTTCCTTTCAAGGTTTCAAACAATACTTTGACTTTGTTTTGTGGGTTCCACCCACTCATTGGCTAAGGACAAGTCATGGGAGCATCCATTAGAGGCTTGTGAACTTGTGGGATGTTTCTGAGACCCCTTTAATTGGGTTTGGGAAATGTTTTGTGAAACCTTATCTAGACATCTAAGATTGCTCAAATCCTTCCCATGCATTTGTTTTCTCTGCTCGACCTAGTTCTTTCATACTATATGTAGAGCTAGATTCAAGGAGATTCAACATACCTTGTATAGGAGCTTTACTCAACTCAACTTTCATTATGGATTCTTGTGGAGAAACTGAATGTATTTTAAACTGTGACCCCAAACCCCCAACCTTTTTTAACTCTGACTTGGACTATCTAGAACCTATCTCTTCTTTTTGCTTCCAATCTACCTTTCCAATTTCAAAATTAATTGCATCCTCGGCCTCATTCTCTTAGTGGATCTGATTTTCATGAGAGTTTTTTGGATCCATATTTTTCCTCCACGCCCTTTTTTTCCATTTTTTGGCCACATATCCTCCACATGTCCCATCCCATGAGATTATAAGCAATTAAAAGAGACTCCCCCCTAGTTCGGCTTTTGAATATGTGATTTTGGCCCTTGAATTTTGTCTATATCCTTCAACAAACCATTGTGGAGGTTAACCTCAACTAGGACTTTGGTGATTCTTTTGTCAAATATTGTCCCAAAATCTTCCTCTAGCTCCATAGGTTACCCCAAACCATTACCTAATTTCTTCAGTGCTTCTCTACTCCACAACTCCATTGAAAACCCTAGCAACATGACCCAAATTCATTGAATGAAGAAGGGCTTATGTTGTGAATCAAAATCCAAGTTCAAATCTTTTATCACCAGAATAGAGGGCCATGTGCAAAGCCCTACTAGGCAATTTAAATCTCATGGAAACAAGGTATTGGCCACCACTGTCACCTCAGTGACTTCTCTCTAGATGTTTAGTGGTGAATTAAATCCTACAAAGAGGCTTCCCTATAAAGACCACATAAGGATATTCAATAAAGGACTTTCAAGTGATGCAAGGTCTAGTGACTGGGGGAAAGGTACTGGTGGAACCTAGGAAGACTAGGATAAGATTTACCAAAGTTCAAGTACTCTTTGCTAAGACCCTCTGAATAGATTAGCTAGTTGTTATAAGTTAGGGTTTGAGAGATATTCAATAACATGTCATGCGATGTGATATAACATCTAGAAGAAATAGACTTTGAAGCATAAGTCAATAAAGGAATATGGCTATCAATTAGGTAAGCAAGTTGTAGTGTAGGCAAGTGAGTTTTTATGGCTGAAACATGCGTATAACAACAAAGCATGAGATGACATCAGCCCTAGTTATATGGTTTCAACATGCCATTAATGCTAGATTTTGATTTATTCAAATTATTAAATGCAATCCCTATCAAAAGGGCAATAACACATCAAAATGAAATCGCTGTTAAATATATTTTTAGGAAAAATTCTAACTGTAACCTTAATACTAGATACCTAGAAATTAGAGAAAAGAAAGAAAAAGGGGGTGATCAACACCTATTAGACTAGTGCCTTGATCTAATTGGGAAATAAATTTTGCCCTAAAGGCTAGTGCCTTGATTTAATTGGGCAATGGAGTTTTTAAGGAAAAATCTATAACAAAGGTCTTGATGAAGAGGATGAGAGAGTGCAATTCTCTACTTAGAAACCCTAGTGACTGAAGAAATTTCAACCCCCACTCCAGTTATCAGTTTTCCTTATCACTCCATGCATTTAGTTTTAAATTTAATTATGATAAAAATTCTAAAATATGGAAATGATAATATTTTTTTGAAAACACAAATTTAGAGATTTTACAACTACTGAAATTGTAGAAATAAAACACAACAAAATTATCATAGCCACACATAGAAAATAACACAGTGATTTTTGGAAAAACCACCTACAACTCTTGGGGAAAACCAGTGTGAGAGCTCTTCTTTATTTCTGAAAATGCTTTTACAGAGAAACTGAAATACACAGTAAAAATTCCAGTAACCACAAATTACAGCTTATCTTGATTTCCGTGCTTGAACTCCGCCTCGAAAATTGTGCCAATCAACAAACAGCCAAAACAGAGATTTTTACAACAATAAAACAACATTAAATGTTGTACAACCAACCTCGAAAAATGTGCCTAGAACTTGCTGACTCTCTTCCTCGATTTCTGTGGCTTTCTCCTGCTGTATGGTTTTTCTTCTTGCTGCTCTCCTTCACTTTTTCACTGCTCAGAAATTTTCTCGTTGCTCTCTCTTCTCTTTCTCTCAAATGCTCATGAAAGAATGAATGATCTTTTCCTCTTCTCTTCTCCTTTTATTCTCTAAATGACCTTTTGGGTTACCCTAAGATCTAATGGCTGAGATTCATTTAGATCTAGGGATGAGAATAAATGTGCATTTAATTCTCACTTTCTATTTTTTAACTCACCCACTTAAATAAAGACCCACTTAGCCTTTTATTTCCATAGTCACTTTTTCACTTTCTAATTCTTCATTCACTTTAATAAAGTCACCTTTAAATTAGAATGTAACTTTACCACTTATAAAGTCACTTTTAAATTAGAATGTAACTTTACCACTTATAAAGTCACTTTTAAATTAAATTGACTTTACCACTTATGAAGTCACTTTAGGAGAAAAGTAAAAAAATAAATTTGGACACTTTTCCCTAGGCCAAAGATCAAAGCCTTAGGGAACCACTTGTTCTCTGGTACCCAAATTTTAACACTCCCTCTTACCGAGGAAAGTGTTCTTCACCACTCCCATCTTGTCTCTGAAGTATACATGCTTGCTGCGTGGTAAGGCTTTGGTGAAAATGTCTGCTACCTGCTCATTTGTGGAAATTTACTCAAGCTTGATAGCTCCCTTTTGGACAGTGTCTAATGAAGTGATACTTGATCTCAATATGCTTTGACCTGTCATGAAAAACTAGATTCTCTGTGAGTTTTATGCAACTTTGATTATCATAGTAAATTACTGAAGGTCTCAATGCCGAACCAAATAGACCAAACAACATCTTGCGAAGCCATATGGCCTCACAACTATCCAAACTAGCAGCCATATGCTCTGCCTCAGATGAACTCAATGCAACTGACTATTGTTTCCGGCTGATCCACGACACAACTGTTGAACCCAACCCAAAACAACACCCGGAACACAACCTGCCCAATCTGAATCCGTGTACCCTGCGAGTCTCACTCCATCACTCTGTCTATAATCCAGACCAAAATCCATTGTACCCTGCAAGTAATCAAGAATGTGTTTTGCAGCTACCAGTGCACTCTCTTGGGCTCACACATGAACTGATTCATAGTGTTAACTACAAAACATATATCTGGTCGAGTGTTGACCAAATAAATCAAACAACCAATCAACTGTCTGTATAGAGTAGGATCCATCAACTCGGAATCAGAAGCGTGAAGCTTCTTCCTATTAGTGATCATAGGTGTAGACATGGGTTTGCAGTCCTCCATGTGAAATCTGCTAAGAATATCCACAATGTACTTCCCTTGTACTTAGCTGCTCTTGAGGGTTTGGTGACTCTGGATACTCTAACTCTCGTGACCTCCTGAAAGCTCTCTCCTCCTTGAACTTCACATCCCGCCTGACAACCACTTTCCTCTGCGCAAGAATATAAGTCCGATAAGCTTTCGAGGTCTCACTATACCCACAAATATGCCTTTGTCTGTAGTGGGCTCTAGCTTGGTCTTGTTCTCCTTGGGGACATAGGAATATGTAAGGCACCCAAAGATACGAAAGTGCCCAACATCAGGCTTCTTCCCAGAAAAAGCCTCCTCTAGAGTCACATTCCCCAAGGCACGATGTGGACTCCTGTTCTGCAAGTACACAACAGTGTTGTAGGCCTTTGCCCACAAAAATAAAGGTAACCCCTGATCATGAAGCATGGCTTGGCAGCCCCTGCAATGGATCTGTTCTTCCTCTCTGTAACCCCATTTTGCTGGGGGTAGTAAGGAACTGTGAACTCCCTCCTAAAGCCTGCCTCAACACAAAAATCAACAAACTCACCAAGGGTATACTCCCCTCCATTGTCCGCCTTGAGGACCTTGATCTTCTTACCTGTCTGGCTCTCCACAAGAGCTTTGAACTCTTGAAACCGCTTGAAGACCTCACTCTTGGTCTTCAAGAAATAAATCCAGGTCTTCCTGGAGTGGTCATCAATGAATAAAACATAGTACTCATAGCCACTCAAGGATACATGAGACATTCAACCACTCACATCGGTATGAATCAAGTCACGGATCTTGGTCGCTTTGTTGTCACTACTTGGAAAAGGGGATCTGGCAAACTTCCCCATAACACATCCTCTGCATACATCAAGGTGATCAGAACTGAAATTTGGCACACCAGTGATGATCTCCCGCAATGTACTCAAGGCCCCATGATACATGTGCCCCATCATGCGGTGCCAAATCTCACACAACTCTGAACTGCTAGATCTGCTGTCGGACCTGTCCCGGGTGCTGCTACTCAATGCCATGAGGGGCTGGAATGAGAACTTGTACACCTTGGCATGGCACACACCAATCTCTCTAGCTGAAGAAGCTGGAGTTCCCCTAGGATATATAAGCACCTGCCCTCTCTTGAACAACACATCATACCCTCTATCCTTAAGTGCTGAGATGGATATCAGGTTCTTCATTCCAGGCACATATAGAACATCTGACACTTTCAAGGGAGGTTTGGGTCCCCTATCAAATGTCAATGTCCCCACACCCACTACTCTAACAATGCTGTCATCACCAAGTACTACCTCCATATCAGTATCACCCTCTGAAAGCTCTGAGAAGTACTCTCTGACTCTTGTCATGTGGCGGGAAGCGCCATTGTCAACATACCAAATGCTAGAGGATGCTCTGCTAGTAGCGGGGAAGGCACACTCCCTCCGAACTTGTATGGTAGGTGATCCTGCACTAGTGGCCTCACAAGCTATGAACCCAAACTCTTGATCAAATCTCTCTAAGAAGCTCTCTATCTCTGCAGAATCTGCCATGGGTTTGTCTTTCCCTTTCTTGTTCTTCTTCTCTGGACACACAACAACATAGTGTCCCAACTTTTGACAATTCCAACATTTGACTTTGGAATAGTCCTTCTCCTTGTTCTGCTGCTTGCCTTTACCTTTGCTTTTGCCTCCACTGTTGGAAGCTTGCTTCTTTGCTCTGCCCTTCTTGCCTCTTGCTAACAATGCCACATTGTCATCTTCATCCACTTGTTTGGCTGCCCCAAGATGGTTCTTTCTTATCTCATTTTGAATGCAATCATCCCACAACCTCTTCCAATCGGAAAGGTTTTCCCGTGCAACAATGCCATCCACAAAATTCTCCCAAGTCTTGGGAAGACCATTCAAAGCAATTCTCACCAACTCAGTGGGTGCAATGATTTCACCTACGACTGCCAACTCATCTCTCACTGAAGTGATCTTTGTGAGGTATGCTGTAGCATTGTCAGTCTTAGCCATTTTAATGGCCTTCAGTTTCTCCTTTAGGACCATTTTTCTGTTTTCATTTCAGCTCTGGTAAAGACTGGTCAAGGCTGTCCACATCTCATGTGCATAAGTCTTTCCTTTCATATGAGGAATGACACGGTCTTTGATTCCTTCCAGAATCAATATTTTTGCCTTAGCATTCTTTTTGTTAAACTTTGCCAACTGTACAGGGTCGGCAGGTACTGCTACTGGGTTCTGTGTGGTATTTACCATAATGCCCCAGACTTCTGCTTCTTCAAAGATGCTCTGGATTCTCTCCTTCGATGCACTGTAGTTGTTCTGCCCATCCAACCTATGTTCAACTCTCAAACCTAAAGACATGTTTAACTGTCCTATCACACTGAAATTTTCAAGTCTGTGGTAAAGGTTTCTGTTTTCTGTGTAAAAATCAGCTTGCTGTAATTTTCACTTTGCTGTCCCAAATTGCACTTTTTAGCCAACCAAGCTCTGATACCATGAAAAAATTTCAACCCCCACTCCAGTTATTAGTTTTCCTTATCACTCCATGCATTTAGTTTTAAATCCAATCATCATAAAAATTCTAAAATCTGGAAATGATAATATTTTTCTGAAAACACAAATTTAGAGATTTTACAACTGCTGAAATTGTAGAAATAAAACACAACAAAATTATGACCGCCACACACAGAAAATTACACAATGATTTTTGGTCAATGTGATCCTAGAAAAACCCCCTACAACTCTTGGGGAAAACCAGTTTGAGAGCTCTTCTTTATTTCTGAGAATGCTTTTACAAAGAAACTGAAATACACAGTAAAAATTCCAGCAACCACAAATTACAACTTATCTTGATTTTGTGCTTGAACTCCACCTCGAAAATAGTGTCAATCAACTAACAACCAAAACCTAAATTTTTACAGCAATAAAACAACATTAAATGTTGTACGACCAGCGTCGAAAAAGGTGCCCAGAACTTGCTGCCCCTCTTTCTCGATTTCTGTGCCTTTCTCCTACTATACGGTTTTTCCTTGGCATGCGTGCCAATAAATGCTGTTGCCCAGATTTGCTGAAATGTCTTCTTGCTGCTCTCCTTCACTTACTCATTGTTCAAAAATTCTCTTTGCTCTCTCTTCTCTTTCTCTCAAATGCTCATGAAAGAATGAATGATCTTTTCCTTTTCTCTTCTCTTTTTATTCTCTAAATGACCTTTTGGGTTACCCTAAGATCTAATGGTTGAGATTCAGTTAGATCTAGGGATGAGAATAAATGTGCATTTAATTCTCACTTTTTATTTTTTAACTCACCCACTTAAATAAAGACCCACTTAGCCTTTTATTTCCATAGTCGTTTTTTCACTTATTAATTCTTCATTCACTTTAATAAAGTCACCTTTAAATTAGCATGTAACTTTACCACTTATAAAGTCACTTTTAAATTAGAATGTAACTTTACCACTTATAAAGTCACTTTAGGAGAAAAGTAAAAAAATAAATTTGGACACTTTTCCCTAGGCCAAAGATCAAAGCCTTAGGGAACCACTTGTCCTCTGGTACCCAAATTTTAACAATGACTTTCTTAAATGGGAGATTTTGAGTTCAAGATATGCAGATATCAATGTTCTCTTGGAGGGTTCAAGGAAAACAATTTTAGTGACCAAGAAGGATCAAGATTTCAAGAAAAATGTTGCAATTTTAACATGACACATGTAGAAAGTCTAATTTACATAATATAACACGCAAAATGTAAGAAGATCAACAATAAACTTACAACATTATACAAAAAACTCTTCAATCAATCCCAAAGAAGTCTTCATGCAAAATTTCTCCTCAAAAAATAATTCGCTCCATAAAATTACATTGTGTTCAAGTAGAAAAGGGATCAATAGTTTGTGTGCACTTCCAAAGAGAGAAGAGATTGATGAATGATGATGATGAATAAGTGGATGAGACTCCCCTTTATTTATATGAGGGCAAACGAGTCTCATTTCACTAATTTTGAAGTAAAAGCCCTAAAACAAGTTTACTAGAACATTCAGCTAGGTCAAAGGGCATAAGTTGACCTTGAGATAGATCTAAAACATAATAATATGCCCAAAATGGCTCACATGTGTGGGAATAAATTCTCTCCAAAATGATGTCATCCTCCAAGAATGTTCAATAATGCATCAAGTAAATGATGCAATGGTTGAATAGTGCTCCTTACTCCAAGAAATCCTCAATTTACATGTGTCCATCTCCCAAAGGCACCTCCTCCACCATCATTTCATCCATAAAGAGGCCTATGTCACCCTTCCAAGGCATGTAGGAGTGACATGGCACCATCTAAGGCAAGCATTGGCATCAAGAAAGAATGTCCTAGCCCTTGTAAGTCATCTTAGTGACATCCATCCTCATGTGGGCTTTGGAACAAGGCATCGTCCATCAAACAGGGTCAAGGCCTAAGTTGTGTGGTATAGGGAAATGGTTACGCGTTTACGAAACAGGAACACATTGGAAACGTGACCCTCAAAAAATCTGGAAATAGGGAAAACATGATACACACATATGTATATGTATATATAGAAACTTGGAAAAAAATCATTATGAATAAGTGAGCATGAACATTTAAATGACAAACATGAGTGACAAGTAATGTTCCACCATGACTTATATTGGAATCCTCATCATTAGAATCACCCTTTGCCTTTACCTCAATCGTCTAGGGATACTAAAAAAAACCACCTAATTTTGATGATACTACCTAATCCAAGCTTTAAAATATGCGACAAAAAGCCTAGCGTGCATGATGAATGATTTTGGTTTGCCTGAAGGGTACATTTTTGCTAAGGCCATGACAAAGGATTCCAACAACCAATATTACTAACATTAAGGTACATAAAGGATTTGGTACTCTTGATTAACTACTAATACCATATCTTCATACTTGATAAAATCTAATGAAAATAATCCCAAAATTCTGGAAAGTATTAAGTTTGCTGAATTTTGAATAGGATATGAACTTCTGATTTTTCCATATGAAGATTGATGAGGTTGGAAACACTCTCAAATTACTTGAAACAATTAATGATAATGTTAAGAATTCTAAACGGAAACGTGTTCGAAATGTTGGAGGCAAGTTTCCCACAACATAGGTCAAGGCTAGCCCGGGGGCATCCTGGGTCTATTTTAATTTTGTACACATCATCAAGTAGTCTAGTGCTTAAGCTCTCAAGCTCAGTAATTTAGCATTTAGAGGTACATGAAGGGGGTGTAGAATCACGTATAAGTTGTTCATGACCTAATGCTCATCTATGGAAGGGTAATGTTGGGGTGACAAGGTCATATCTGCTCTCAGAACGGGGCAAAGTACCCCCTGGATGGTGCTCGAAAGGAGTCAAGCTAACCCTCACGAGATTCATGCTGCATGTTTAATACCACCTGAAGAGAACCTCTCAAGATCAAGTGATATCAACATAACTAGGGACACAAAACCGTTAAAGCATCATGGAAACTCACCTTCACATGTCTAACTAGCTCAAGAAATACTTCACTCAAAACTCACCTTCAAATGTCTAATTAGCTCAAGACCTGGAAACAAGTTACCTCGCTTGTTAAAGATGATTAGGTCGATAATCTTATTAGGTGTTTCTAGCCCCCAAGGGGAATGGCATGTCTTAGGGGGACTCATGAATCCATAGGTGTGTGAGATAAGACAGTCATGGAGTGGGAAGGCTTCAAGGAAAATGCCATAGTCATGAGACCAACTAATGGAGGTCCAACATCCTTCGTGTAATGAGGTAAGGAGGGAGTAGTTGTGGAGGCATGCTTTTTCTACCCCTTTGTTGCGCCTTTAATGATTTATCTTTCTTTGGCGCATAACTTAGGAGACCAAACTTGCTTTGTGCTTTTCCAGCACTTCTTAAAGATATAGCAGTTTCTCGCTCATCAAGGTTGGGAAATTCAAGAGTTCCTTTATTTTAGATGAAGCATTAAATGCTTGAGGAGCTCGGTGATGGCTAATGAGGGGGGTAGAGTTCATTTTAGGCTTTTGCCCATGTGTTAAAAAAGTCCCAATCATCTTTTGCATTTTACATTTTTTTCTTCTATTGTGGCTTTATATGCTTTTATTGTTCTTTTAGCTACCTCAACATCCACGACCATGTTTTTGGGCCTTGACTCAAAGACGTGGATATAGGGTGCCAATCCCAATGACCAATGACCTAAAGAATGTTGATGAAAAGTCAAGAAAGATGGAAAGTGGTAAATATGGTGAAGCAACAAAACTTTGAGTTGTTGTGCTTTAAATGTAAAATACACAAATGTATTGAGTAATAATTTTTTATTGTTAAGTTGATAGTACAAAGATTGATTGAATGTAACAATGAGGGCCTGCTTATATACCTAGGTAGGTGCTCCTTCATGAATGGTCATGTCTTCAGAGACATGCCTCTTCATTAACTATTATTATGATTATTTATTTATATTTTTATATAAATGTTATTCATAACGTTGCCCATCTATTCAAATAGCGTTGTCCTCAAAGCTTAATCCCTGACAATTTTATTTACTTTGCCCCTGTCATTTCAACATGTGTTAGTGGTACTGTTGCTTATCCTTTTTCTTCTCGATTTTTTTTAATTATTAATTATTTACAATAACTTATAAAAAACTATTATAGAATAACTTTATAATCAGTTTATAAGGGACTTTTTACTAATTTTGTTTTAATTACTTTGTTGTACCCAATGGTCACTGTAATGATTTGTATGATCATGACCAACTGGGGCGGGGATGGTTTGACCAAGACGAACCTTCCAGTTAAACCTTGCAATTGTGAGTTCTCTGAGTCAAATTACACGAGTATGTGTGATCCTAGAAAATATGTTCTCAGTGAAATTGATCTTTGAATTGCAACGTTGTGACGAGAGCGGCCATATGATAACAGTACTGCTGTAATGTCCTCGAGAAATTAATTGCCTATGGGACGGAATAGCCTATCAATCCCCGCAGGCTATAGTCCTCCATAAGGTGAAAAACTCCAAAATTCCCAATGTTGGGCAAGTTTTGGGGCAACTTGGCGACAAAACCCAAAGTTGGGGCTTGGAGTAAAGTTTACTCGGTCAATTAAGGAAGGGAGCCCCTCAAAGAAAATCTATAAATTCAAGAGGATTGGATTCATTTGAGCATTATGGGATTAGATCAATTATCTTTGTTTTCTTTGAGCCTGAGGCTTAGAGGGTTTTAAGATCCCTTTTTCTTGTCAATTTTTGTGGTGAAAGATTCCACCCTAATTGACACATCTTTATTATTTCTTCAATCTATTCTGGCTTAGGTTTATTGGATAATTCTGGTTTGGACTGTGCTTCTGGTATTTTGATTGATCTGCTGACGGGAACTCTATCTTCTAAAGGATTTAGAAACTCTGGGTAGAACACTTTATCCTAAAATATTCTCTGTTAGCAAGACATCACTTTCTTGTGGCATTTGTACTCCGTTGCAGTAATAAATACACATCCTGGTGTAGATCGGGTTCTGAAGCCGTTTTCCCTTAAATCGAATTGGTTGAAACTTTGAAAGAGTTTCTTGGAACAAAAATGAGATTTATTGGAATCAGAGTGAAGCACCTAGGGTAGAATTGAAGACAAGGAAACTTCCGTGGCACAACCGGTCGTCATAGGTATCAATATGCATTCGAATGAAGGAAATACACATAAGCAGAATTACCTCGACTGCGCTAAATGTGGAATGAAGATTTGTTAAAATTGGCAACTAGGGCCAAACCTCACTTTGGACAACTCTTATGAAGCAACCGATATTTTTCTTGGATTCCTCTTTTTGAGAGGTGTAGGATTGATCTAAAGATCATCCCATTCTGACATGTACAAATGAAGTTATGAATTTATTTTGATGGTGGACAAATTGTCAAGGTCAGCCAACCATCAAATTAGCCTCCTCCAGCGTTCAACGTTGCATTTAAATACAAGGTGCCTCCTCATTTTGACATCTCATCTCATTCATCTTTCTCTCTCTCATCTTGATTGGTTACGGATTTTTGGGCCTTTTTCTCTCCATACGTGCGAAAGGAAGACTGTCTTTTCTAGCTGCTGTGTTGACTAGATTTGACCAAAATTTCACGATGCTGAAATTTCAGGAGGCCAAAATTTCAAGAGGCTGAAAATTAAGGAGGCTGACTTTGACCAGCGTTGACCCTGTTTGACTTCAGTTTTGTGAGGGAGACTTCTATTTGGGTAGGCCGTTGTTTTGGGCACAAAAGCCGACGCAGTTTGACCCTTGCGTTGACCAGTGTTCACTGCCCTAATTCACGTTGTTGCGTTGACTTTTGTTGACCATATTTGACTAGTTATTTTCGACCTGTTTTGGGCTTCATTATCTTGTTGTTGGAGGTTGAGTTGACCAAGATTGACTGTGCTGTTTGGAGGTCAATTTCAGCCCTGTTGACCAGCGTTGACTTTTTGGTTAGGGCTTTCTATTTTTATTGTTTCGATTGTGTGGGCGCTGTTTCATCTTGTAGGAGGGCTGAGTTAGAGGAGCTGAGCAACAGGGCTGTTGGGGCATCGTTGGAGGGACAAGGAACCAAGATTATGTTGCCTAGAAGCTACAGGAAGATTGTGTGTTAGGCCGCAGGCCATAACACTACAGTCAAGGGTTACGTAGGGATGTTTGAGGGCTTATATATGCCCATATCAACAACATAATCAAGGAGTTGTCCTGTAAGGTAATGCTGTTGAGTTTAAGGGTTGTTTTGATGACTGGTTGAGGGTTGTTACAACATTGTTTGGTACTCTAACCAGTCACTATGATGACATCAGTAAAGTAGACTTGTTGTAGCAGTTGAACTTGTGTTGAGTCAAGAATATTGACCAGATTTGGATCAAGTTATATTGTAGCCTACAAGTGCCTTGTATTGAGGTCAACTTGGGCAGTTGGAGACCTCAATTAGGAGCAGAACTTATAGTGAAGGATTGGGCATCATTGGTCTGGTGGAGGGCAGCGTGTTGATAGCCTAAAGTAGCTTTAGACGAGTTATCTTGAAGTGACGAAGAGGAGCTGAAGATTGGGTGAAGTTTGGTGCCGAAGTGCAGCATCTTGATGGACAAAGGTGACTGTTAGCCTGGCAATTTGGAGCTCGGTAATTGGCCAGCCAGAGAGTAGATTGGATCAGCGCATGTACATACTATAAAAGTGACATGCAACAGTGTTAGGTGGCAGCCCTCTTTGAGTCTCGATGTGTTGTGGCCTTGATGGACTAAGGCACAACTAGTGAGCAGTACAGGTGTGAAGGACTGGCAGGACAAGATACGACATCAAAGCTGCAACAAAGTTTTTCATTATATCTTGTATACCATAGACTGTTGTATTATTCAGATTTGGTTTAATATAACGACGACTGGGGTTGTACATTATTGTACAATTTGTTAAAAATTGTGTATATTTGTGCATGTGTGATTTATTGCTTTGTATTTCCATTGTGCAAAGTAGTTTATGGTTGAGATTCTTGGTTTTGTAGTGTCAGTGATTTTAAGACTCTCACATACACCCAAGGTCGTGGAAATTCAACATCAAGCATTTTTCCAGCAAGAACATAGTTTGAGGCATTATCTGTGATGCCCTGCACAACATTTTGCTCCCCCACTTCCTGAATAGTGTCATCCAAAAACTCAAATAGAAGGGTTGCATCCTTCATCTTATTAGATGCATCAACTGATCTCAAAAACATGGGTTCGTTGACGGCAAGAAACAAAGAAATTGATGATAGTGTGGTTCTTTCCATCTGTCCATCCATCTGACATGATGGAACAACCTGTTTTGAGCCATGAATCTCTATACTCAGCGAAATACTCATCAATGGAAGAAATCTCTTTTTGCAAAAGAGCCCCCCTTAAGTCATGCATAAGAAGCCCTTTCCTGCAGCTATAACAAAGTCCCACATAGCTTGCTAATAAGGTGAGCGAGCAACATTAAATGGGATATTTGCATCATACCACCATCTAGCAATTTATTGATAAGAAGTTTCTTTGCATTGTTTTTTCCAATGTTGATCCAAAGTGGGTTGACAACTTGGCTAGGAGGAAGTGGGATTAGAAGAGGCAATGGTGGCAGAGGATGAGAAATAACTTTGGATGTTTGTTCTCTTTGTTCCTTTTGATTGTTGGCCAAGAGGAGGAACATAGTGAAAGGGATCATTGGTGGAAGGGGTAGAAGAGGAGTTTTGAATCTCATAATCATCATACCCATTCTCTTTCACGGCTTCTAATAATTCCCTCTTCCTTGTAATTTGATCTTGGATGGCCTTCTCCCTAGCCTTATTCTCGTCAAACTTTTCAAACTTGGAAAGGTATTCTGCCCTAATAGGACCTAACACTTCATTTGGTGCTTCACATGGCTTTACTTGGCCTCTTATCACAACCAAGTGTTGTTTCGATATGAGAATACCCCAACCTCCAATAGATTTATGGAAAAATTTGCATATCATTTTTCTATCTATCAAATCACAATGAGCCCATGCACTGTCCTTGGCTTTTGGAGCCATGTTGGTTTGAAATAAGTGGGTTGACGACTTGGCTAGGAGGAAGTGGGATTAGAAGAGGCAATGGTGGCAGAGGATGAGAAAAAACTTTGGATGTTTGTTCTCTTTGTTCCTTTTGATTGTTGGCCAAGAGGAGGAACATAGTGAAAGGGATAATTGGTGGAAGGGGTAGAAGAGGAGTATTGAATCTCATAATCATCATACCCATTCTCTTTCATGGATTCTAATAATTCCCTCTTCCTTGTAATTTGATCTTGGATGGCCTTCTCCCTAGCCTTATTCTCGTCAAACTTTTCAAACTTGGAAAGGTATTCTGCCCTAATAGGACCTAACACTTCATTTGGTGCTTCACATGGCTTTACTTGGCCTCTTATCACAACCAAGTGTTGTTTCGATATGAGAATACCCCCACCTCCAATAGATTTATGGAAAAATTTGCATATCATTTTTCTATCTATCAAATCACAATGAGCCCATGCACTGTCCTTGGCTTTTGGAGCCATGTTGGTTTGAAATAATTAAAATTTGCAAAGAAATCTGCCATTTAAAAAATAAATTGGAGCAAAGAAAAATGGAAAACCAAAGCTAAATTTAAGAAAAAAAAGCACATGTTGTTGATTTGGGGTAGCATCGGATGTGCTCTAGCCATGAAAATTGGTGGAGAGGGTAAAGCACATGAAATCTCCAAGATCCAGAAATGGTTTGCGCAGATTCTTCCCAATTTGGGAGATATTAAAATAATTAATATTTTTAATGGAGTTCCTAAGTCTAAACTTAGGAAAAATAAAATATTAATTGGTATTAATATAAAATTGGATTAGAAGGTTCTAAATGACATGGATCAAGCCAAATCTATTCTTAGCCGTTGATTAGAGATGTAATCTCGACCGTTGAAGGTCCAACAGAAAAAGTATAAGAGGAGGCTTGAGGGTCAGTTGGAGATACACCAGAGTGATCAGTTATTCGATTTTTGAGAGTGGGGTTTGCTAAGAGAAATCGAATCAGTGATCAGTGTTGCAACAAGGGGCAGTGAGTACAAGGCAGAGATATTGTTGAAAGACCAACGCAAAAGCAGAGAGGTAGACGCAGAGCTTGAGGGAGCCACGTAGAGGCTAGCAGGGACTACACATAGGCCAGAAGGGTCTGCGTCATCCACGTAGAGGTTGTGGGAATGACGCAAGGGCCCAGAGAGGTTGCGCAGAGCCTCAGAGGGCTGACGCAAAGGCCAGGAGCGCTGACTCGATGCTTCAGATTGTGCTAGAGAGGGTTTCCTGGGGCAGATTTTCTGAATATCTGCTTCCGAATGGAGAGGTATTACTGCCGGATTATTTTCTCTATTGGGTGAGCCAGTTTTGCACCCAGTTGTACTCAAGGATACACTGCATAATAAATAACCATCAGAATTGCTACACCAGTTTTCCCAAGTTGGGTTTTTCCGAGACAAGTTGTCCAAAAATCACTCTGTCACTTGTGTGTTTGCTATTTCTTTCAATTGTTGATCTCTAGATGGTTGAGACTGTATTGTGTTTATTTCGATATTTATATGTTTAAACAACTTGTTCATAATTAACAAGTAGGAGAAATAAACTAGAAGAATACAGATAAAATTTCTAACAGGTAATACTTAGAAATTTCAACATGGTATCAGAGCGTGGTTACAGATCACAGAAGAGCTGAAGGTACCAAGCTCCAGCTGAAGTAGAGCATTTGTAGTAGAAATAGCCATCTTGAGTGATAGAAGTTGTTCCTTGCAGAACGCGACAGAAGAAGGATGACGCAGAGGCATTGCATCATCAGTCCAGTCCAGAGAGAGGCCAACACAGAGGCTGAGGAGGGCTGAAAAGGCTCACATAGAGCCACGTAGAGACCAGGAGGGTTGACACAGTTGGCTAGGGGAGCATTTCAGCCAGTGCCGGGATTGCGCAGAGCCTAGAAGCTCAGTCCTTCAGTTACTAGGGGCATATGAAGCTGTGGGCAATTTGCGAGTGAAGTTGGTGGGGTGCTGTTGCTACCGAGTCAGAACAATACCTAACGGGCAAAACCAAGGTAGAGGGAGTCGCTACCGAGTCAGAACAATACCTAACGGGCAAAACCAAGGTAGAGGGAGTCGCTACCGAGGCAGATTTCTAGCCAAGGAATGCGCATCAGTATTGTAGGTGCATAAGAGATCGGAGAGGTGCGACTCGATAGTTGGCAGGGGGATTTCGAGGAAGGGAGTCTAGCAGAGAACTTCCAGACGGGAAGTAGCGACTCGGAGGGATTCGAAGAGAGTACTTCCAGAAGGGAAGTAGAGACTCAGAGGAGTTGAAAAGAAGAGCAGAGATGGCAGATTGTGCCATGAGTGCTCATGTACCTCTAGAGAGGAGGTGGGGAGACATCGAGCTATAGTCGGATGACTACAAGTGATGAGGGGCAGGATCCTCGCGGTACCTTGCTACGGGAGCCTCGAAGAGAGAGTAGTAGGACTGGTGGATGCTGGTAGGAACGGATGCGGATGAAGCAACGATGAGTGCTACAGTGCAGGAGTCCCGAGCAACGTAGAGCTAGCAAGCAGCAGCAGTGCGAGAGGCACAGAGAGGGTTGCAACAGTGCAGTATGGCACATAGAGGTTTGTAGCGGTGCGAAAGGAAGGGAGTTGTTGCAGTAGCACTGATGAAGTAGAGGGAGCACTTGATAGCGACAAAAAGCTTCATCATCGGGAGTGTTTCTAGCCTGATAGGGGTGTCAGTGGTTGGGTGGATCAATTCCTTACTTCTCAGTGATTGAGTTGCAGTGCAGTAGCGGTTAGCAATAGCACGATGCAACATGATGAGAGGGGGTTGCAATGCAGATGCAGTGTTGGGAGAAAGGATTAGCAACAACACGGATGTAGGGAGCTGTTGTACGAATGCAGCAATGGCAGTGGCAGAGCCATGGGCAACAGTACAGGATGCAGCAGTGTAGAGGATGTTGGGCAGGGAGGCCTAGCATCAGCACAGGTATCGATGCCGTATAATCAGAGTGATGCTCAATGTGGAGTATTATTGGAGCACAATCTCGCTAAGAGGGAGTGTTGATTTGGGGTAGCATCAGAGGTGTTCTAGCTATGAAAATTGGTGGAGAGGCTAAAGCACATGAGATCTCCAAGACCCAAAAATGGTTTGGGCAGATTCTACCTGGTTTAGGAGATATTAAAATAATTAATATTTTTAATGGAGTTCCTAAGTCTAAACTTAGGAAAGATAAAATATTAATGGGTATGAATATAAAATTGCATTAGAAGGTTCTAAATGACATGGATCAAGCCAAATCTAATCTTAGTCATTGATTAGAGATGTAATCTCGGCTGTTGAAGGACCAACATAAAAAGTTTAAGAGGAGGCTTGTGGGTCAGTTGGAGATACAACAAAGTGATCAGTCATTCGATTTTCTAGAGCGGGGTTTGCTAAGAGAAATCGAATCAGCGGTTAGAGTTGTAGCGAGGGGCAGTGAGTACAAGGTAGGGAGGCAAAGATAATGCCGAAAGACTAGTGCCAAAGCAGAGAGGCAGACACAGAGCTAGAGGGAGCTAGGTAGAGGCTAGTAGGGATTGCGCAGAGGCCAGAAGTGCCTGCGTCATCCACGCAAAGGCTGTAGGATTGACGCAAAGGGCTAGAGAGGCTGCGTAGAGCCTTAGAGGGTTGATGCAGAGGGTTTCAGGATGACGCAGAGGTCAGGAGGGCCGACGCAGTGCTTTAGATTGTGCTGGAGAGGGTTTCGTGGGGCAGATTTTCTGAATATCTGCTTCTGAATAGAGAGGTATTACTGCTGGATTATTTTCTCTGTGGGGTGAGCTAGTTTGGCACCCAGTTGTAGTCAAGGATATATTGCATAATAAATAACCCTCAGAATTGTTGTACCGATTTTCCCAAGTTGGGTTTTCGGGGGATGACTTTTCTAAAAATAACGGTGTCACTTGTGTGTCTGCTATTTCTTTCAGCTGTTGATCTATAGATGGTTGAGATTGTATTGTGTTTATTTCGATATATATATATGTTTAAATAACTTGTTTGTAATTAACAAGTAGGAGAAATAAACCAAAAGAATACAGATGAAATTTCTAACGGGTAATACTTAGAAATTTCAACACATGTAGCCTACTAAATTTGATAGCATAGAACACATAAAAAAATTTAATACATGGACAACAATGAAATGAGGAATTTTTCAAGTGAAAATCCTTACCTAGAAATGCAAACTAGCTTCCTTAGCCTCATCTTGAAGATGCCAACTCCACCGACAACTCCAAACTATCTCCAAAATAGCTCCAACTCCAAGCCTCCAAGATGACTACTCCAGCGAAAACTCAACACTCTCCAAGCTCCCAATCAAACTCACAAAAACTCCAAATGAGATGTGTGAGACAAATGAGAGGGGTAAGCTGCTTTTAAAGGCTTGGAGAGGGTGTTTTTGGAAGGAAACAACCCTTATTTTCTCTCCAAAAAACCTTAGAACCTTTCTAAACCGCGTTGTGTGGGTCGGTCGCGTCCTTGGGGTAGTGAACTGACCCGTTTGACCATAAACCGACCGATTCCGTCCTAAACCGGTCGGTTAGAACCGATTTTTCTTGATTTCGGGCGAAGAGGAGGCTTTAATCAAGTTTTGCTCCGATTTGACCCGGTCGACCAATGAATCAGCTGGTTGCACTGGTCTCAGTTCAAGCCGGCCAATTTTTAAAACTATGGTTGAGACATCTTTTCACCTTTCAGCATCGACTTTTCTCTTTAATTACTTGATAACTCTTTAATTTTGTGTCTCTCAGAGAAGAACTTCCTTCACTTGTGGACACTATTAAATTTGAAGAACTCGAGGGAAAAATAAGCTCGGGGTTTCCCAGAGTTATCCGGAAACCTGGTTGACCAAAGGTCCCTTCTGTTAGTTTCACTTGCATTTCCTCTTCACCCTCAAGCTGTACTTTGGTCTTCTTTGATGGCTGGACATCTTCCATGTCTACATCCATTGCTTCAACAATATTTCTTTTCAAAGACATCTCTTTGACTATAGGAGGTTTAATTTCCAATTCTGAATTAATAGGCTAAACATCTTCCATTTTATTTATGGCCTGTTTTCATGGGATATAGTGCCGAATTAACACTTTTCCTTCTGTTATAAGTGACTTGGTGAGGGCCATATTACCATTTCTCCCCAATTCGAAATGAAACTCTTTCATCATCTCCTCTACTTAAGCAAGAGCTTGTTTGGTATTCACTATAAATGGACCTACAACATTTTCCAATTTAATTAAATATCCTCCGTGCCTGGGAAGAAAATGGACCTAATCTACATGTAGACTCTGTCTTATGAACTCTAGGGAAATATTCTCATTGGTAGAAAAATTGGCAATCGATATGGCCTCACTTTACATCCATATAGCCTTATTTATGTACAATCCTTAGAAAGGTATCAATCCCCAACCCTGGTATCCTTGCTAAACTGTAACAACTACTTTTGCTGTGGTAGGATTCTTGGGGATGGTGCATGATTTAAAATAGTGTAAGCAGTTGCCATGAATGTGGACAGAAATTGAGAGAATCCTTCATTATGAGACTTTCTTTTGACTACATTAGTCCACTCAACTATTGACCTCCTTCGTTTCTTGGAATCAAAGGTGCTTAGACCTAAATATTCAAACTTGTCTACATGAGTATACAGAAAAAGGTAAACCAGAATGGAAGGATGTCCAAAGAAATTGGCTAGGTGGAAATTCTTGAATTGAAAGTTGATAAATTGAGCTAGATATGAAGGTATATCCAAAATTACATTTGGTTGCAACATTTGAACTAGAAACCTTAGCACTGGTTTGGTCACATTTCTTGTATCATCTTCCACAAGTAATAATAAAATTGTGGCCAAAACTTCTGGTGCGTCTTGAGAAAACTTAGATATAGGATAAGATTCGACTGGTTGAGGAATTTGTGTTTTTGGAGGCACAATTTGATTAAAGAAAGAATGTAAAGAATGTTTGTTTTCTCTTGAACGCTGAGTGAAACTCAAGAGTAAGGAAGTATCAGTGAATTGCTGTAAGTTTTACATTTGAAGGAAAGAAAAGGCTTTTTGGATAAGGCCAGTGGTAACCTCAAGGATATTCTCCCCTTTAGAAGAAGCAACATAATTTATTTCAAAAATGTATGGAAACATTAGCCAGGTTACAAATTTGGGGAACTGATAAGTAGTTGGAGCCAAAATATAGTATAAACCAGACTGTACTGTTGATTTTTAATGTATGTTGGACAAGTGGTTTCCCATGGGTTAGTCTCTACCTAGGGAAAAGTGTCCAAAATAATTATTTTCCTAAGTGTGACTTTATAAAGTGAAAGTGACTTTATAAGTGGTAAAGGCAATGTTAAACCATAAAGTGAAAAGTGACTTTAGACATAAAGTACAATGTGGGTACTTATTTAATGGGTGAGTTAAAAAATAGAAAATGAGAATTAAATGCACATTTATTCTCATCCCTTGATCTAAATGAATATGAGCCATTAGATCTTAGGGTTGCCAATTAGATCTTAGGGTTGCCCAAAAGTCATTTAGGGAAAGAAAAGGGGGAAAAGAAAAAAGAGACTACATTCATTCTTCATGAATTGATTGGAGAAAGGAGGCTGAGAGCTGGAGAAAAGTTTTGAAGGAGAAATTTGTTGCAGCGAGCTGAAGGAGTGATTTCTGGGCAAAGTTGGGCATGTAAATCAAGGTAAAGAAGACAACAGAAGGTACAGTATGAACAACATTGAATGCTTTTAGCTGCACGCTGTTCGAAAGAAGTTTTGATTTTTTTGGAAAAAAGCATAAGTACAGTCCGTACATTACAATCTGTACAGTCATATTCGTACAATACATATTTCTAGCTTCAAATGGGCACGTGAATCAAGGCAAAGTGGGCACAATTTTCAAGGAGTTTTGGGCTGAAGAGATAAGTTGTATTTTGCTGCTTTGTTTTGTCTACAAATGCATTTTTCTTGAAATTGAAAGATAAATAAATTTGAAGAGCTTTCTAATAGGTTTTCCTCAGAGAAGATTGAAGGGGTTTTGCTTGGGTCTAAGTTGACCAAAAATTTGTGTGTATTTTTATGTGAGTTGCTGGTTTGGTTATGTCCATATTTATTTTCAACATGTGTTGACAGCCCCATGTGTTTTAATATGAAAATTTCATTTCCAGAATTCTATATGTTGAATGTATGTTTATGGGAAAGGGCATTAAACTGATGGGAGTGATAAGGTGAAATTAAAACTGGGTTGGGATTGTTGGAAACTTTTTTTAATCATCAAATTTCAACATGTACAACCCTAAATTTATCTTCTTTATCCAAAAAACGACCAAAACACTCAAATCGAAATTATTCGAAGTCGAGGGGACAAAAAAATCATGAATTTCACCCTTGGTGTCCATTAAGGGTTCTTTAGTGGTAGAATTAGGATTTGTAGATTTTGGGGCCAACTTCGGAGTTTTTCCAACTTAATCATAATGACAATTAGGGCCTAACGCATTGTCTAAATCCTTGGTAATGGAGTGAAGCAGTAGGAGTTGAGGTGTACTGGTTGTCGACTAACTTGGGCGCTGATTATTGAGCTTTGAGCACAGAAAACGACAGGAAAGAACAAGTAAGCAAGCCCCTTTCAATGCTTTTCCTTGAGTTGGAAAACAAATTTAATGGCGGGTATGAAGGGTAGGTGAATGATGTGTGACAGATGGATGAAGTGGAAGATGACGTGGGAGGATGAGGTGGCAGGGTGAGATGGGGGACAGGTTCGCTTGGCAGGTGAAAAAGTCACATACTTCAAGTTGAAAGCGGTTTTACGAAATCATTTACCACTTTTCGCCTCTCCTCATTGGTGGTTTCTAGAAAATGGGGCGGGGGTGGTGCAATAAATCCCGACCGTTGATCATATGATCAATGGTTTCGGAAATCAACTTTGCGCCGCCCTTGCCAACTTTTATAATTCACGCACTTTGCTTTGTTGCAATTGCATAGTGGTTAACTTATGGCTTTAACTATTGCGGGCCCACATATTCTTTGATTATTTGTTGACATGTTGAGAAACCCATTAGGGCAACATTAGGTCTTTTATTAACTGATTTATCTATTACTTGATAGTTATTTGTGATGTTATTATCTTTTTTTCTTATGTTCTTATCATCAAATAAATGCCAATATACTGAAGATCACAAGCACATGAAAAGAACACTAGAGATAGGTTCCAAGTTAGGGGAAAACCCCTCTCCTAGGGGAAAACCCAGAAATTCTCTTCTTCTAGAATCAACTTCAAAGGAGACTTCCAATACCAAAACAAGACGCTGACTTCCAAGACCAAAACCAATATCTCTGCTTCCTCCAAAGACCAAGCCAACCAACCTTTCTTCCTTCTGCAAGACAAACTTCTCCAAGAGGCAGTGAAACAAAACAAGAGTCATAAAGCTTCAAGATCGAATTGTTCCCTTCTGAAATTTTTGGGCCTAAGGTAACCCTAGCAGCCTCAAAATTTTTCACACTTGTGACCTGAACATAGATGGAGATCCGAATCATTCTCCTAGACTTTTATCTTCTTTCTCGCTAGGCTCTTCTTTTCACCCTTCTTTATTTATTGCAATCCAAAAGATAAATGCGTGCTATATCTCTTTCTTCACAAGGCTCGTCTAGCCTTTTTTAGACCCTTTGCATGTCCTTTTTCTATCGCAGATCAGATGAGAATATCTGTGCTTGTATGCTTCTTCAATTGGAGGTCGAAGTCCTCTTATTTATACTTTTCTCATAGCTTTTCAAGCCTATTTGATTCTAGAATACGAAATAAATATTTTCGTGTTGAAACAAATACCCGAAAGGGTTTTTAAATAATGACATGGACCATGACTTATGACACAAACCTAGAAGCACTCAATGGTTGCTTTGACCCAAAGACAAATGACTTCGAGCATGAAACCCATGCTTAATGAAATAATTTTTCTTCTACAATATTTTCTTTTTATTCGTTTTGAAAAATATAAGAATTACATCATGTTATGACTCATGAGCCAAACAACAATTATGAAGACTGATATTAGTTACACTTTTTAACTCCTGAAAGGTTAGTGCTTGTAATCAAAGCAATACAATCCTGTCCTAATCATCCTACAAAATTTATTTTCTCTTTTTTTTTTCACATATATGTTTTTTTTTTAATTTTTAATTTTTGAAATTCTGGAAAAATAAAAAATTAGCTACAACAGGGGTGATGAATGGAAAAGAATATTTAAAAAATAAAAATATAAAAGCAGAGATTGTATATCATGGTATTATACATAATGCAATAAAAAATAGCAATTATTAAATAATTGGTCTGATATGCATTGTTTGAGTGGATATTACAGCATTCCAAAAAGAATGGATGTACAGCACAATAACCCCTACCAAACACGGGTCAAAATTGCCGTTGCAATTGTGCCCTGTTGCTAAATTGCACTGAATAGGCTTCAGAAAAGCATTGTATACAAGTATTTTTCGATGATATGAATGTTAAACCAGTGAGTCCATTTTGGGAATCTGGTGTTACGTGGTTGCTGGTTTGGACATGTGATGTCCAAATGTCCTTAAAACCATAAATAGATGTCTACACATCCCCTGCTACACAGGATACACCCACAACTCATGGTTTTTTGTGGGGAAATGCCTGGGACATGGGGAACGTCCCTTGTTGAACAAGGACTTCCTATTGTAGTCCCGAAGTCCTTGACCATGGGTAAATGCAAAGGATGCTCTGCCCAGTGGGAGGGATGATTCCACATTCTACACTAGATTTATCATTAGGCCAAAGTATGTCTCTCCATTTTTGGCTTAAGAGTGTAGAAATTTTGAGAATCTGGCAATTTTGAAATTTCGCCACATATAGTTGAGGTTTCGCTGATCTAATCCTTGTCAAGTTTGAGCCTTAGTTTTTATCTGAAATATTAAATTACAGCAGTGATGTTTCACTTTCTTTAACCCAATTTCACTTGGCAGTCTAATAGAATAAATACCATATGAGTGTACTTCGATACTGCAATGTCACAGCCCTTAGGGCCTTTGTTTCAAGGTACATACCAGATTAGAAATGTCCTTTTACAGCTGATTATAACAGCAGCAAATCTACTCCCTTATCTTGCAGATATGTGTTAAATCATTTGACCAATTCAGCTATATGTTATGTCAAATCTGCATGAATGACAATGGTTGAAATCTATTCAATCACAAATATAACAGAGGCTGAAAACCAAATTTGTAAGTACACACAATCTGACAGCTGAAGACTTCATTTATATGTGAAAGATGAAGTACACATCACATCTCAAGATTGGTACAAGTCAAGCTCTCCAAACTCTAGTTTGGGAAACCAAAGGAAGACCCTAGCCACCAACTCCTCCCACCTATGAATTACTCCCAACCAAAGCTGATCACTCTAATGAAGATCCTTAACATGCTAGCATGAACACTAGTGAGTCCTTCTTGGTACATACAACAAGCTTGTGTCACACTAGTTCTCTATACTGGTGTTGTGAAAATCGCGATAAAATGAAATAATCGCGATTGTTTCTTTGTCCCGATAAAATCGCGATAACTATACGAAATTATCGCCGGAAATCTTTTTTAGCCGATTTTTATGAAATTATCGCGATAAATTCGAATTTATCGTGATAACAATCGAAATTATCGTGGGGGTCTCCGACAGCGAGGTTTTATAATGTTTTTATTTGGTTTTTTAAGGGATGCTAAATGTTTGAAATGCAATTTTTTTTGAAAGAAATAAATAATTTTTGAGTGGGGCAGCTTAATGGTAAAGTCTAGGCCCTAGTATTGATATGCTATTCATGGTAATGTTTAAGAATTTAAGTAAAAGTGACATTCTCCTTAATCTTCATTTTCATCCTTTTACTTAAATTTTTAACATTACCATGAAATGACTCGGGATGTTTGAGAGTGGTTCCAGCCTCATTGGATTTCATATGGAGAAAGTAGAATTTTAGATTTCATTCAAAATCCAGCAGACTTATTAGTTTTTCAGGATTTCAGGATTGGGAGATTGTAATGTTTCCAGGTGACACCACCTACCCGGGCTACCCCTGCCACCAATAGAGGACATGATCTACCTCCTATAGCTCCTACTTCTAGTTCTTCAGCTTCTAGAGCATAGTAGACTCCACTGCCAACTCCACCAGCACCAACATCTACATCTAGAGGGAAAGGGAAAGCTGTGGCATTTTCTCGCAAGAGGGACAGAGGAAATCAATAGGATTAGACTTTAGTTATTTTCTTCATTTTATTGTATATTACATTATGACATGATGAGATACATTATCATATTTTTTGTTGATATTTTGAGGCTGAGTTGGGACTTACTATTCAGGACAGGTTTCAATGTTATGCGTGATTTTAGCACTAGAAATGATATTAAACATCTTATATATTAGTTCTTTTATCTTTTTTCCACTGGAAAAATCCGTAAAATTTCATTAATATGAAAAATTACATATGTAGATGCTTTTGCGCATATGCCATGGTTTACTGTATATCTGTACATTTTACAAAAAATTGCAAAAATTGCATGTTATGATGTTCGGTTATATCACACAGAGTGTTTCTATAATGCCTTTCAGGCATCCTTCAGTCTGTTACAAAAAAGGACTGTACAAAAAACTGTCATGTATAAAGCTGTTGCCATATTCCTGTATAATTAAGTAGGGTGTAGACCCGCTGTGGGGTAACCCGGGTCTATATAAGGGCGATGATAAAATTTTTGTTCCTGTTGGTCCAGAGTCTCGGTGATCTCCCATACTCCTCGTTCCATCAGCGCGGCCTCCTTGGACAATTTATCAGCTTCCTTGTTATGTTCCCTGTAGATGTGTGAAACAGAGATATGATTAAATGCCTCCTTGAGCTGAAGAACTTCATCAAGAATGTTTCTGAGTGTGTGCATGTGACATGTAGATATATCATTGAACCAATTTATAATAATCTGAGTCCCCGAATATGTTGATGCTGGTGCATTGATGACTTAATGCAAAGTGTAGTAGGTGGCGCAATGCAATGAGTTCAGCGAAGTTGTTTGTTCCAGCACCCAGACCCGCTTTTATTTGATAAGAGTGTTTATCAGTTAAGTGCAGAATGAAACCACCCCCGCAGCTTTGTACATTGGCAGCTCCGTCAAAATAAGCCCAAGGTGTACCCTGGTCAATGTTGGGGGGAGGATTTGGCCTTCGGTTTTTTGGAGGAGGCGGATCCGGAAGTTCTTTAAATGCAGAGATAATACCAGCCTCGATGAGAGGCCATTGGATTTCCTTGTCTTCGAAAATCACACAGTTTCTGGCTTTCCAAATGGACCAATTTACTATGATGGGCAAGTTTGCAGCCTTTGAGCCCTTGTGTCTCTTGTCCCATTCGATCCAAGCGTTAATTGGGTCAGTTCCGCTCCAATCCCCTGAATAATGAATAAAAGTTTTTAAGTTATTCCACACGAGCTGTACAGAACTACATCGCAGGAATAGGTGCTCTGTGGATTCGGTGTCGGCTTTGCACAGTGCACATCTCGTCGGTCCATATTGAGCTCGGCGCATGAGATGTTCCCCCGTGGGGATTCTGTTCCTAAGGACGCACCAGGTGAAGAGCTTGGATCGAGGCGTGGTTGAGAGTTTCCAAATGTTCTGCCACCAGCTGTCCAATACTTCGGGCTTCTTCTGTTTGATTAACTGAATGTAACCTTCCTTTGGTGTGTAAATTCCGCTGTCCGCCTGGTGCCATACAAGTTCATCTGATCCCTCAGTGATTTTGATGTGGATATTAGTTCTTTTATCATATTTATGTGTCAATGTATTTATTTTATGTTGTAGATGGTTTAGATATTAAAAAAATTGAAAAAAATGAAAAAAATGAATTTTTTTGCACCAAACGATTATTTTTTGATAATTTCCCGATAATTCCGATTTTTTCTGATTTTTTCCTCGCATCGATATTATCTCGATAACGATTAATGCAACATTGCTCTATACTAGCACTATTGTCTTTCTCAAGGTTTGCAAACCCTAGCCATGTTGCATTACACTAGGACATGGCAAGACAACTCTAGCACTATGTTAATTTTCCACTAAATTTTGCAACTGCTTAGATGAATATTCTGAAACTAGGGCAACTGCAAACTGAATCCAAAATTTCTTTCACCAAGACACAAAATTTCTTAACATTTATAAGCAGTGGAGTAAACACAAAGATAAAAACACAATCACACAAATTGACATAATGATTTTTCTTGGGAAACCCAACTAGGAAAACCCTCTTCTTTGATGTAGTCTTGTATTGATAGAGTTTGAGCAATTAGATCTCTTACATTAAGATCTCAACGTGAGCACTAAGATCTCCATGAACCATTAAACTAGTATGTTCATGATCTTGCCCTAGGCTCACATCCTACAAGAAAAAGGTTCCAAAATCATGCGAAGTGTTGGCTCCACTTTTCATGTCTTCGACACAGGTAGAATCCCTAACACTACAACAAGAGAAACAATAACCATCATGATCTTCAATATCATGTTCTTCTCTAGGGTTTATATGCGTAGCGCAAACCCCTAGTATCACAAGAGCAAACAATAACATCACACGAGCAATCTCTGTTGATAAGTGGTTGTCGTTGATGTCAACCTAAGTAGCACCAGAGATGCCCCACCATTTGTCAACTAATTTGACATGGATAATCATGGTTTTTCGTGTCAAGATCATCCCTGATGGATTATCCTTATCAAGATGTTTGCGCTGGTATGTGGCACGTCAAGCAGTTCTTCACAGTTTGAGAGATATGTGTGTTTAAAGTTGAAGATCCCAGTTGGTGGGCAAACACCCCAAGTGGTGGTGACATGACACTCTTTCATTGGTTGTTTCTCATTAGACATCGAGCATAAGGGTTCTTCATCATGTTTTGTGAAGTAATCATCTTGAGAAGGGCATCACAAGTGTTTTGCACCCATAAGAATTATCCTTCATATATTAAAGGCTAAATCCCTCATTAAAAAGGCGAACAACTTCCTTGCTTAGGGCTCAAGGTAGTCGATTTATTGGTTTCACTTGAATATTCTCTCAACATTTTAAAAGTTGGATGTCTCCTTAAAGACCCTCCAGCCCAAACCTTTGTCTATAAAAGGAGACCACATATACCCTCCAGTGAAGCACTTTCAACGTATGATCTTGTGAAGACTCTGAAATTTTCGGCCCTAGAGCAGATAACGCAAAAATCAGTCGAGGTTAGGGTTTTGTTACCTTTCCTTTTGTTTTTTTTGGTTTCGGATTTGTTTGAGTATAATCTTTTGTAGGTAGAAGAGTGACCTACGGTTTCGACCCGGTTGACCACACTTGTGTCAATAATTCCAAGAAGAGTAAAACGCAGTCTACAAATTTTTTTCAAGATCATTGTCATCATTCAACTTCAGTTTTATCATTGTAATCCCAAATTTTGTGATTATTATGTAAAAATGATTCTAGTATGACTATTAAGCCATGTAACAACACCTAGGTAAGACTATGATTCTTCTCGAAGGGTTTATCTCTAGGGAGTTTTTTAACCTCCCCAAATTATCTGTGTTTGTAAACACAAATAATTGAGTTTTTTTCCCAGATATACCCCAAAGCTAGGGTGGAACTCATCGACGAGGTCTTATGTGAGTCCTAGTATTATTGATTTGATGTATTTTTATCATACTAGATCATGTATCTTGAGTCGCAAAATTTGGTTGAGTCTTAACAGGTCTGTGTCTATTGTAAATTTCCCCTTTTAAGTGTTGAATATTGTAAAATCTTTATGTAAAAAATATGTTCAGGAAATATTTTTGGTGAATGATTCTTCATAATTGGAACACCATTACCAAAATATTGTTTAGATCCACTTTAAGGTTCGAAAATGTGTAATTCCCCTCTATAGTCTTCTACTTAATTTTTTTGCCAAAAATAAAGGAAAACAATTAGCCAGAAAATTAATTAAATTGAGTCAAAAAAATAAATTTAGAGAACATAAATTCTCTCCAAGTGGAAAATTATCAAGAATTCGTGGGTCAAAAAAAAATTAATATTCTAGGGTTATCCATTAAGGGAAAAGTGAAATTTTTAAGAGAAATTGACATTTTGGACCATGGTGGTTAAGTCAAAGAAGATTTTTTGAGGGTAAAAGTTCAAAATATTATTTTTAGACCAAGAAAAAAGGGTTTAATGTGGAATTCGAATTTTTCTTCAAAATCAAGGAATAAAAATTCAAATTTTGACTGGGATCAAATAATTTTTTTCCATCAACTAAGGAGATCGATTTTTTTCAAAAAGATCAACTGATTGTTGAATTTTCTAAGTCTATTCGTTAGAAAATTAATCTGTATTCTGCTGGTTTATTTCTTCTACTTGTAAATTCTGAACAAGTTATTTAAAATATTTAAATACCGAAATAAACACAATACAATCACAACATATACAGATCATCAGCTAAAAGAAAACAAACATACAAGTGACACCGTTATTTTTGGACAAATGTCCTCGGAAAAACCCAATGCGGGAAAACCGGTGCAACTATTCTAAGGGTTTATTATTATGTAGTATTTTCTCGAGTACAATTGGGTGCCTAATCGACTCACCTGACAGAGAAAATTACAAGGCAGTAATACCCTCTATTCGGAAACAAGTATTCAAAAACCTGTCCCACGAAACCCTATCCAGCAACTCTGAAGCTCAGTGATGGTCCTTCTGGCCTCTGCATCAGGCCTCTGAACCATTGCGCAGCCTCTGGGACCCTCTGTGTCACTCTTGCAGCCCTTTGTGTGGATGACACAGTCCCTCTGGCCTCTGCGTTGTCTCTGCTAGGCTTTGCGTGGCTTGCTTTGGCTGCTGCTTCTCTCTTCCCGCCTCTGCGTTGGTCTCTTGGCACTCTCTACCTCTCTGCCTTGTACTCACTGCCCCTTGCTGCTGATCACTGATTCAACTTTGCTTAGAAACCCCTCTCTAGCAAAATGAATGATTGATCACTCTGGTGTATCTTGCAACTGACCCTCAAGACTCCTCTTATACTTTTGTCATTGGTCTTTAAACGGTTGAGGTTAAATCTCTAATCAACTACTAAGATTAGATTTGGCTTGATCCATGACTTTTGAAACCTTCAACCCAATTTTATATTAATACCCATTAATATTATTTATCCTAAGTTTAGACTTAGGAACTCCATTAAAAATATTAATTATTTTAATATCTCCCAAACCGGTTAGAATCTGCCCAAACCATTTCTGAATCTTGGAGATCTCATGTGATTTAGCCTCTCCACCAATTTTCATGGCTAGAGCACATCCGATGCTACTCGAAATCAACACTCCCTCTTTGCGAGGATTGTGCTCTAGTAATACTCCACACTGAGCATTACTCTGATCATATGACATCGGTATCTGTGCTGATGCTAGGTGTCCCCGCCCAACATCCTTTGCACTGCTACATCCTGTTCTGCTGCCCATGGCCCTGCTATTGTCACTGCTGCATCCGTACGACAACTCCCTCTGCATCCGTGCTGCTGCTGGTCCATCCTCCCAACACTGCATCTGCACTGCAACCCCCTCTCATCATGTTGCATCATGCTACTGCATTGCAACTCAGTTACTGAGAAGTAAGTAACTGATCCACCCAGCTTTGACATCCCTGTCAGACTAGAAACACTCCCGATGTTGAAGCTCTCTCTGCCGCTAACAAGTGCTCCCTCTATCGACCTTTGCGCTGCTACAACAACTCCCTACATCTTGCACCGTTGCACACCTCTCTGTGCCATCCTGCACTGGTTCAACACTTCCGTGCCTCTCGCACTGTTGCAGCTTGCTAGCCTCGCGCTGTCCGGTGACTCCTGCACTTTAGCACTTTCTATCGCTCCATCCGCATCCGTCTCTACCCACATATGCTAGTCCTGCTACTCTCTCCTTGGGGCTCCCGTAGCAAGGTATAATCCAAGAGGTTGGGTACCTCAAGGATATTGCCCCTTATCGCCTGTAGTCCTCCCGACTACAATTCGATGTCTCCCCACTTCTTCTCAAGTGGCACATGAGCACTCATGGCACAAGCGTCATCCTCCTCGATTTCTTTCTTCACCTTTGCTGGCGCTGCCTTAGAGTCAAAAGCCTCTCCCTTACTCTTCTTCCTTGGACACTGGTTCGCATAGTGACCCAGTTCCCCACAATGGAAGCACTTGACATTGGAAAGGTCCTTCTTCTTCCTCTTCATTTGCTTTATTGCAGATGCTAAAGCCGCATCCTCTTCCTCTTCCTTCTTGATCCAGACTCCTTTGCTACTACTTCTCGTCTTGGTTAGCCGTCTGATCTCCTCTTGGCGAAGAGCCGCCCATGGTTCTTCCCAATCTGGAAGACTCGCCTTGCCCAATATGCTCTGGACAAATGTCTCCCACTCCGTTGAGAGTCGAGACTGTGTTAAGTGCGGTGCTTACCATCAACTCCTGATTCGGCATGACCCCTATGGAAGTCAGTTGGTCTTGGATCTCCTTCAACCAATGTTTTAAAACTCCGACTCCGACTCCGACTCGGTATTGACTTGGCCGACTCGATTTCTATGACTCGGTGGTTGTAAAAAATACATTAAATATTTGTTTTTTATAAAAACACATAATTTTAAAGATTTTCATTCATGTTTCCAAACACACAACATTAGAATATAGATAGAAGACAACATATGATCAAATTAGGCTCATGAATATGTCCATTATATCAAAATGGCACCCAATGCACTGTCCAATACATACACAATGATGATATAGAGATCAAAACAAAAACACATAACCAAGGAGGCTATAAATGGCCTCTACAACAAAAGTCTGTGACCAGTACTACTGGCTACTACTAGAGTTGCCAACATCATCTGGCTTAGTGTTACTTGGGAGCGGGAGTGAAAGCGGGGAGCGAGAGCGAAAACGGGAGCGGGAGCGACATTTTCAGAAGCTCCCGGTTTGGGAGCGAATCCCGGAGGAGTTCGACAACCAATGTCACTAACATCAAGGTACATAGAGGGATTGGTGCTCTTGATTAAATACGAGTTCCATACCAGTGTTGTGAAAATCACGATAATATCGCGATAAAATGAAATAATCGCGATTTTTTCGCTGTCCTGATAAAATCGCGATAACTATACGAAATTATCGCCGGAATTTTTTTTTGCCGATTTTTATGAAATTATCGCGATAAATTCGAATTTATCGCGATAACAATCAAAACTATCGTGGGGGTCTTTGGCAGCGAGGTTTTATAATGTTTTTATTTGGTTTTTTAAGGGATGCTAAATGTTTGAAATGCAATTTTTTTTGAAAGAAACAAATAATTTTTGAGTGGGGCAGCTTAATGATCAAGTCTAGGCCCTAGTATTGATATGCTATTCATGGTAATGTTAAATTCTTAAAGTAAAAGTGACATTCTCCTTAATCTTCATTTTCATCCTTTTACTTAAATTTTTAACATTACCATGAAATGACTCAGGATGTTTGAGAGTGGTTCCAGCCTCATTGGATTTCATATGGAGAAAGTAGAATTTTAGATTTCATTCAAAATCCAGCAGACTTATCAGTTTTTCAGGATTTCAGGATTGGGAGATTGTAATGTTTCTAGGTGACACCACCTACCCGGGCTAGCCTTGCCACCAGTAGAGGACGTGGTCTACCTCCTATAGCTCCTACTTCTAGTTCTTCAGCTTCTAGAGCATAGCAGACTCCACTGCCAACTCCACCAGCACCAACATCTACATCTAGAGGGAAAGGGAAAGCTGTGGCATTTTCTCGCAAGAGGGACAGAGGAAATCAATAGGATTAGACTTTAGTTATTTTCTTCATTTTATTGTATATGACATGATGAGATACATTATCATATTTTTTGTTGATATTTTGAGGCTGAGTTGGGACTCAGGAGTTAGGACTTACTATTTAGGACATGTTTCAATGTTATGTGTGATTTTAGCACTAGAAATGATATTAAACATCTTATATATTAGTTCTTTTATCATATTTATGTGTCAATGTATTTATTTTATTTTGTAGATGGTTTAGATATTAAAAAAATTGAAAAAAAAATGAAAAAAATGATTTTTTTTGCACCAAACGATTATTTCTTGATAATTTCCGATAATTTCTCGATAATTTCCCATTAATTCCGATTTTTTCCGAGCGCCGATATTATCCCGATAACGATTAATGCAACATTGGCTGACACAGAGCCTACGTAGGGCCAACGCAGAAATTAGTTGGGGTTAGCCAGTCTTGTGCTTGATCAGCCGTAATTCTGCCGGGTGAAGTGAGGTAAAACTCACTCAGATTTTCTGCTAGTATTTGCTCTGTAAAGGATTGCTAGATGAGCATCATAGATTTGTATTCAAAGATTTCTCCTGCATAATAATAAACCCTCAGAATTGTTGCACTGGTTTTCTCGCATTGGGTTTCTCTGGCGACTATTGTATCCAAAAATAAGTGTGTCCTATGTATCTTGTTCTTTTCTCTATTTTTTGTTTCATGAGATGAAATATTTAAAATTAGTGTAGGCTGCAAAAGTAATTTGCTTCAGTATTCAAAAGAATAACTTGATGAATGTAATTTAAAAATCAAGTATGTGAAGTAGATTCAGATTTGCTGCAGTAGGGGTTGGTTCCTTCGAGTCTGAAGGAATTTTCACACTTTGGACTTCTCTCTACAACTTGTGTTCGAGACTAGTTCCAAAAGAATTGAGGAGGATAAATATGGATTTGGCATACAATTAACAGTAATCAAGAGCTTACTTCTCACATAGATTTAGGTCGTGCACTTCATATAGGATAAAACTTGCATTTTTGCCGCAACTGTTCATCAGATGACTTGGAATTTAAATTTAAATTGTGCAAGTAATCAATTTTAAAGGCACTGGTCTAAAATTCATATCTTAAAGAATCTAATCTAATTGTGTTTATTAATCTTGTCGATTAATTTTAACTTAAGTTGCTAGGCCATTCAGTTTTGCTCCCTAACTTGTTGGTTCTCGCAAGTTGTTCATCCTCTTATCCATAGGGACTACCCCCTTTGTCTGCAGTTAGGAGACAACTTAAACGGAGAGGGTAGGGATCAGAGTGTCATCCCTTGCCTTGAGCGTTGTTGCAATCTGGTGTACAATTTGAGTGGCAACAGTCCCTTATTCAGGCAACAATGCAGAACAACGAAGATCCCCCTGTGTTCTTTATTACTAACCTAAAAGAGATATCATGGCATAATTACATCTGACATCCTTCGAACATTGCAGACTATTTCCTAAAGGAGAGACGACTTGTTTTCAAGGCCTGCGTTCTACGGTAGGAATGCAGATTCAACAAGAAGGATAGGTTATGTCCAAAAGATCCTCATCCATGCGGCCTCATCTCAACTTGTAGACTTGTTGTGACAAAATGACATGACATTTCTGTAGCTCCTCATTGCATAGTAGCCTATAACATCATCCTGAAGTGTGGCCTATCCAACATATAATTCCTAAAGATCGTATGACTCGTGGCCAAGACAGATTAAGAAGTTTTATGTGTATCAATCGCAGAGTGTTTTGAAGAAGCAACAAAAAAATCTACTAAAGAATTTGGATCCTATAAATAAACAAACCATCATCCACAGCTTGCAAAAAGACTGATCTATATCTGAGATTTCTGACATGGAAGAATTATACCTAAAAGGCCCTAAATCATTCAGTTGCAGTGTCTTATTCGTGAGAATCTTATAGTGCTGAATGGAAGAACTTACTTCTGATGATTATAATCACAATCTCGTTTGAAGGCAAGAATGAAGGCATCAGGCATTTGAGACCAAATTCAAAATCAATCTGATCTATGGAAGTAGACTTAAGTGAGCAGACCAAATTCATTATAGTAACAACATTTGTGTGTTGCCATTGATGCCAACTAGGGACAAAGTATCCTTGATAAAAGTTCATCAAGGGCTTCCTTCCAGTGATCATAACAACAAAGTTCTATCATTTTAAGAGCAATAAGTGTGTACAACAATTGCAACATCATAACTAGCAGGGCTACATCAATATTTGCAGTTTTACGACAACAACAATGTAGGTCAAGCATCCTTTCACAACAGTAAGGGTAGATCAAATTCATCATTCTCTACAAGAATAAAGGCAGGAATATTACATTATATATTTAGTTAATAATGGTCAATTAGAAAGCAGACTTGGGAATTTATAATGTCATGTCGACTTTAAATTAGTTTTATGCTTTAATGTCTTATTTCGCCTTTTTGATCTATCCCACATTCATAAAGTGGATTGACTTAAGGCTATTGTAACGTATATAAGAAAGCTTTCACTTTCTTATTAATTGAACTGAATACAAAGAACTCTTTCATTCTGAGTTATTTCTTGGTTTCCATATGCTCGTGTTTTCATTATATGGTATTAGAGCAAGGTTTTCGAGCCACGAAACTGTGAGGGCGTGAAGATCCAAGGGACTGCTGTCGAAAATGAAGGATCGGGGGATCACAATCTTAGCACAGTGGAGAGGCAAAAATTTTTCGGGTCAATAGCGTTGAGGAGAAATTGATTGGTTTGGTAACAGGTCTACCAAGTTTACTTGCAAGGATAACTTCTTTGACCAATATTGTGTTGGAAAACAACTAGAAGTTCTCTGGGAAGAACTACAACACTTGGAAACAATGGATGTTGGCAATTTTTGAGTACCGTTGCTTGGATGATGTTGTTCTTGGCAAAACTACTCAACCGACAGTTGTGGGTAAAAATCAGAACATGTTTGATGGTGAAGACAGAGAGGCCATGATGCTAATCAAATTGTCTACTACTGATCAAATGCTTCCTGAAGTGCAAACAGGAAAAACTTCAACAGAAGTTTGGAAGCATTTAAAAGATCTTCATGAAACTTTTGACAAAAGGCGGGCTTTCTTTCTGAAGAACATGCTGTTCTCGATCACGATGAGTGAGGGTGCCTTGTTGTAGGAGCACTTGCTCAAGATCAAGGACATTCGAGATCAATTGGATGCCATTGGTCGGACGATGGAAGAAGATGACAAGTTGGTTATCACGATAAAAAGCTTACAACGACCCTATGAGCACTTCATAGAAACCCTCTATATCACTACTACGAATGTTGACTTGAAGTTCGAAGAGCTTTGCAACAAGCTCTTACAACAAGATAGATGGAAGAAACAGTTCAGCAACAACACTAAGACAAAGGGTTTTGTGCAAGCCTTTGCGGAAAAAGGCAAAGGCAAAGGCAAAGGAGCCAAGAAGAAAGGCCAGCATAGCGGGGAGGATGGTTCCCAAGGACAAAAGACCATCACTTGCCAATATTGTGGCAAGACCGGCCATATGAAGAAGTACTGCGGAAAACGGTTGGCTGACCAAAAATCCAACCAGGGAGGGCCTCAGCAAAAGGCTCATGTCGCAGAACACATAGAGGAGAAGGAATCAACCTTCTTTGCCTTCATAGCCACAACACAAGCAAATCAATCCAAATCGTCTGCTTGGTATATTGATTCAGGAGCTTCACGACATTTTACCAACAAGAAGGATTGGTACACAGAGTAAGTCACCTTAAAGTTTTTGCATCTACTGCTTACACTTGGATTCCAACTCAGAAAAGAACCAAGTTAGATCCAAGGAGTAAGAAATTGATACTTACAGGGTACAATGACACTCATAAGGCTTACATGTTGGTTGATATTGCCATTAATCAAGTGACCTTTCGTAGATATGTTGTTGTTAATGAGGAGGTTGGACCCTTCCAACCTTCTTCTGAGTCCAGAATTATCGAACACCCAAAGGTACCATTAGATTCAAGTGTCATGCCTCAGGAAGCTCCAATTGAAGAGGGGGAAGATGAGCTTGAGACTCTTAGTCGTTTGGTAATTTCTTCTTTTGATAGTTTGATTCGACAGTTAGATGCCATTCATATAGGTAGCCCAAGTCATGGTGGCAATATTGATTTGGGTGGTGTGGATCCCATGAAAAGACCCAAATGGTTGCATAACACCATTGGTGATGTTGGGATAGGAGAAATGGTCGAGGGACAATCATTGAGAGGAAAGAGCATACAACAACCATTTATGGTTAACTTTGCTCTTATGCCTAACTTACAGGAAATCTACGAGCCACAACACTTTGAGGAGACAAAAGGAAGACCTGAATGGGAGAAAGCCATGGCATCCGAACATGAAAGTTTGATGAAAAATCAGACTTGGGATCTCACATCTCTTCCACCAGGGAAGAAACCCATTGGCTGCAAATGGGTCTACAAGGTCAAGTATAAAGCAGATGGTACACTTGACAAACATAAAGCACGATTGGTTGCAAAAGGATTCTCTCAGCGAGAAGGCCTAGATTATGAAGAGACCTTTGCTCCTACAGGCTACAACAAAGATGAGCACCATTCGTCTTGTTCTAGCCATGGTAGCACAGTTTGGCTGGAAGGTCCATCAAATGGACGTAAAGAGTGCCTTCCTCAATGGAGATTTGCAGGAAGAAGTTTACATGCAACAACCATAGGGGTCCCAGGTTTTAGGAAAATAGCATTTGGTGTTGTGATTGAAGAAGGCGCTATATGGCTTGAAGCAAGCACCTCGAGCATTGTACATAAAGATTGACATATATTTGGATGAACAGGGGTTCCAGTGGAGTCCTTCAGATTCCACTATGTATGTCAAAAGAGTAGGTAATGATATCGTCCTTCTGGTTATATATGTAGATGATATCATTGTCACAAGTAGTGAGGAAAAGGCTATAAAACAAGTAAAAAACAACATAAACAAAGCCTTTGACATGATTGATCTAAGCCTCCTACACTACTGTCTAGGTGTAAAAGTTTGGGAAACAGGTAGTAGCATTTTTATCTCACAATCCAAATATGCCAAGAGTTTGCTGGATAAATTCAGAATTGTTGAAATTTCTAAGTATTACCCGTTAGAAATATTTTTGTATTCTCTGGTTTATTTGGCCTACTTGTTTTAATTACTAACAAGTTATTTAACCATATAAATACTGAAATAAACACAATACAGTCTTAACCAACTACAGATCAACCACTGAAAGAAATAGACAAACACACAACGAACACCGTTATTTTTGGACATTCATCCCCGGAAAAACCTAACTTGGGAAAACTAGTGCAATAGTTCTGAGGGTTTTATTATTAAGCAACGTTTCTTGAGTACGCTGGGTGCCAAACTTGCTCACCTGACAAAGAAAATAACCTGGCAGAAATACCTCTCTTTGGAAGCAGATATTCCGAAATTTTGCTCAACGGAACCCTCTCCAGCACCTTTTTGAGGCACTGCGTTAGCTCTCCTGGCCTTTGTGTCATCCTGAAACCCTCTATGTCAGCCCTCTGAGGCTCTGCGTTGGTCTTCTGACACTATCTCTGCCTCTCTGCCTTACACTCACTACCCCTCACTGCAACTCTGATGATTGGTTCGATTTCTCTTAGCAAACCCCGCTCTAGAAAATCAAACTGATTGATCACTCTGGTGTATCTTCAATTGACCCTCAAGGCTCCTCTTATATTTTTTCTGTTGAGTCTTCAACGACCGAGATTACGTCTCTAATCAATGACTAATATTAGATTTGGCTTGATCCATGTCATTTAGAACTTTCTAACCCAGTTTTATATTAATACCCATTAATATTTTTATTTTCCTAAGTTTAGACTTAGGAACCCATTAAAAATATAAATTATTTTAATATCTCCTCCACCGGGTTTAATTTCCCCAAACCATTTCTAGGTCTTGGAGATCTCATGTGCTTTAGCCCTTCCACCAATTTTCATGGCTAGAGCACATCCGACGCTACCCCAAATCAACACTCCCTCTTAGCGAGGAATGTGCTCTAGTAATACTCCACCACTGAGCATCACCCTGATTATACGACACTGATACCTGTGCTGATGCTAGGCCTTCCTGTGCAACATCCTCTACACAGCTACATCCTGTACTGCTGCCCATACCCCTACCATTGCCACTGCTACATCTGTACGACAACTCCCTTTGCATCTGTGCTGTTGCTGGTACTTTCTCCCAACACTCCATCTGCACTGCAGTTCTCTCTCATCATGCTGCATCGTGCTGCCCATAACACTACCACTGTTACTGTTGCACTGCAACTTAGTTATCGAGAAGTAAGTAACTGACCTACCTAACTACTAACATCCTTGTCAGACTAAAAACCCTCCCAATGCTGAAGCTCTCTTTGCTACTATCCTGTGCACCCTCTGCGCTGCTGCAACAAACTCTGTACCTCTCGCATCGTTGCAAACACCTTTGTGCCTTCCTGCACTGTTGCAACCTTCTCTGTGCCTCTCGCACTGCTGCAACCCTTTCTGCGCTGCGAGGGACTACTGCACTCTAGCACTTTCTACCGCTTCATCCGCATCCGCTTCTGCCAACATCCACCATCTTGTTACTGTCACTTCAAAGCTCTCGTAGTCAGATATGTTCCAAGAGTTTGGGTACCTCAAGGATCCTGCCCCACATCTCCTGTAGTCCTCCTGACCACAACTCGATCTCTCCCCACCTCTTCTCTAGGGGTACATGAGCACTCATGGCACAATCGTCATCATCCTCTACCTCCTTCTCTTCTTTCGCTGGCACTGCCTTGGCGTCAGAAGCCTCTCCCTTATTCTTCTTCCTCGAACACTAGTTTGCATAATGGCCCAGTTCCCCACAATTGAAGCACTTTATCTTGGAGAGGTCCTTTTTCTAACTCTTTCCTTGCTGCCCTGCAGATGCCAGAGTTGCATCTTCTTCCTCCTCTTTCTTGACTCGGACTCCTTTTCTACTACTTCTTGCCTTGGTCAGCCGTCTAATCTCTTCTTGGCGAAGAGTTGCCCACAGTTCTTCCCAATCTGGAAGATGCTCTCTGCCCAAAATGCTTTGGACAAATGTCTCCCACTCCTCGGAGACTGCAGTTAGGGCGGTCCTCACCATTAACTCTTGATCCGGCGTGGCCCCTATGGAAGTTAGTTGGTCCCGAATCCCTTGCAACTTATTGAGGAAGTGATCTACCTGCTCCCCTTCTGCATCTGATATGACCACAACTGATTCTCCAATAGCAACTTCCTCTGCACGGAAGTGCTCGAATACAATGTTGTCAAGGTGTCCCACATTTCTTTGCCGTATTCTTCTCGGCAATATGTTGAACCACATGATCCTTGACCCCATCAAGGATTATGCGTTTCGCCTTGGCCATCGCATCCTCATACCTTTCATTATCAACTGGGTTGACTGGGATAGCCACAGTTCCAAGGTGAAGGCCTTGATGCGATGTCTATTCAGAACGAACAAGATCCTAGCCTTCCAGATGACAAATTTGGATGCCCTATCCAACCTACCTTGATCCCTTAGTCCATTCATGTCCCTTTTTGCTCTTCTTTTTTACTCCTTTGAGTCTCTACTTCATTTCTAAAAGTTGTTTGCTGGACTCCCTTTGAGTCTCTCCTGGAAATCCTCCTGCCAATTGTCGAATCACACCTCTCTGATCTCCTTTGCTTTTGCAACACTGATATGTATTTCTTGGCTAGAAATCTGTCTAGGTAGTGACTCCCTATTGCCTTGGTTCTGTCCTGTTAGGCACTGTTCTGCCTCAACAACAACAACACCCACCAACTTCACGCTGCAAAATCTGCCCACAACTTCCTATGCGCCAACAATTGAAGGACGAGCCTTTAGGCTTTGCGCAATCCCGACAGTGGCTGAATCGCTCCACTAGCCAACTGTGTCACTCCTACTTTGCTGAGCAGGATGACATGGCTCTTCGTGAGCCTCTTCTACCTCTATTTCTTCTGTGCTGGCCCCTTCTCTGGCTCGAACTGATGACATAGTTCCTCTGCGTCAACCCATCTCTACTGCTTTCTGCTTAGGAACAACTTCTGTCACTCTGGACAGCTGTTTCTAGTGCAAATTCTCTGATTTAGCTGGTGCCTTCAACTCTCCTGTGATCTGCGACGCTCTGATAACATGTTGAAATTTCAAAGTATTACCTGTTAGAAATCATTATTATTATTATTATTATATATATATATATATATATTTTTTTTTATCTGTACTCTCTAGTTTATTTCGCCTATTTGTTTTAATTACTAACAAGTTATTTAACCATATAAACACTGAAATAAACACAATGCAATCTCAACCATCTACAGATCAACAGCTGAAAGAAATAGACAAACACACAAGGGACATCGCTATTTTTGGACAATCGTCCCCAAAAAACCCAATGCGGGAAAACCGGTGTAACAATTCTGAGGGTTTTATTATTAAGAAACTTTTATTGAGTACAGTGGGTATGCCAAATTGGCTCACCCTACAGAGAAAATAATCTAGTATTAATACCTTTCTTCGGAAGCAGATATTCTGAAAGTCTGCTCCATGAAACCCTTTCCAGCACCTTTCTGAGGCACTGCGTCAGCCCTCCTGGCGTCTGCGTCAGCCTGGAACCCTTTGCGTCAGCCCTCTTAGGCTCTGCGCAACCTCTCTGCCTCTGTGTTGGTCTTCCGACACTATCTCTGCCTCTCTGCCTTGCACTCACTGCCCTTCGCTGTAACTTTGATCACTGGTTCGATTTCTCTTAGCAAACCTCACTCTAGAAAATCGAACTAACTGATCACTCTGGTGTATCTCCAACTAACTCTCAAGCCTCCTCTTATACTTTTTCTGTTGAGTCTTCAACAACCGAGATTACATCTCTAATCAATGCCTAAGATTAGATTTGGCTTGATCCATGTCATTTAGAACCTTTTAACCCAATTTTGGGTCTTGGAGATTTCATGTGCTTTAGCCTCTTCACCAATTTTCATGGCTAGAGCACATCCGATGCTACCCCAAATCAACAAGAATGACATATTGCAAGATCTTGTCTACGCCTATGGAGAAGGGACTGAAACTTTTAGCCCAAACTGACTCTAAGGCACTTATTGAGTCCCTATACAAGCAAATAATGGGGAGCTTGATATATCTTACAACCACTAGACCTGACTTATGTTTCACTGTGAGCTTCATTTCCAAATCATGACAACACCAAAAGTAGAGCACTGGACTGCAGCAAAGCGGGTACTGAGATATGTGAACGGGACACTTGACTTTGGCATTTTGTATTACAAAGGCAAAAAACCTAGGTTGTGTGGGTGTACAGATTCAGAATGGGCAAGTTCTGTTGATGACATAAAATCGACTTCTGGATATGTCTTCAACCTTGGCATAGGTGTCGTCACATGGACCAACAATAAGCAACATGCAGTATCCCTTTCCTCAGAAGAAGTAGAATATTGAGGAGCAGTGAAAGGAGCATGTGAGGCAGTTTGGCTCAGGAGGATGCTTTCAAATATGCATATGCAGCAAACAGAGCCTATACCCCTCTTTTGTAAGAATCAAGGGGTGATGAAACTTGCCAAAAATCTAGTCTTCCACGAGCGTACCAAACATATTGATATACACTGCCATTTGATCAAACAACTTATTGAAGATGGATCTATTAAACTGCAGTACTGTCCCACATAAGATCAAACTGCAGATATTCTTGCCAAGTCTTTGGGTCCTGAAAACTATATAAAATTTTGAGATCAGCTTTGTTGTAGTTAGCAAATTGATCATTAAGGGACCGTACTAAATTATATATTAAGTTAATAATGGTCTATTTGAAAGTAGACTTAGGTATTAAGAAAGTCATGTCGATGTTAAATTAGATTTATGCTTCTATCTCTTATTTCGCCATTTTGATCTATCCCACATTCATAAAGTGGATTGACTCAAGGCTATTGTAACCTATATATGAAATCTTTCACTTTCTTATTAATTGAACGAAATACAAAGAACTCTTTCATTCTGAGTTATTTCTTGGTTTTCCATATGCTTGTGTTTTCATTATAAAGAAAGCTCTCAAGGTTTCATCATCAACAACAACTCACACCAAATGTAGTTTGTACATTAGTCCAATTCATTATACAAGATGTGGTATGTAATTCAGAGTCTTGAATATTTTGTGAAGGGATTGTACATTTGTACAAAGAATTGTAGAAGTCACTTTGTCCTTGTTGCTGATATAAGGGTTTAGGTCTTAGGGTTTTGGTCAATTGAAGAAAAGTCATTGTATATCATTGTAAGTGGACCATTATCCATGGTACGAGAGTCCACAATATTGTATTAATTTTTTTATTTTCATGGTGGCAGGGTGGTGCTAGGGAGGTGGTTGAAGTCACCTTCAGGTTGGAGCCTGAAAACACTTCACAGTGGTAGGGTGGTGTTAGGGCAAGTTGGAGCTTGCGAGGGTGTTGGAGCAACCTTTTAGCTGATTGTTGATAAAACTAGGGCGTTGGGGCGTCCTTCCAATGGGAGCTAGAGAATGAATGCTTTTCTAGAGTTCTAGAGACTTGGGGCTTTCTTTTCACTTGGATTTGAATATTAAAAGAACTTGTTATGAAAACATTCAAACAACCAACAAGACAACCCCACATTTAGTGCTTTATAATACAAAGTATACACGTGTCAAACTAAGGTTTATTCACCACTCAAAGTGAAACTGCCTCCAAGCATGATGATTCTTGTCTCAACGCCCCTCCTCCAAGATAGTGTGCTCTCCAACAAGCTGTTAGTTGAACATTCCATCTTAGATGTTGGTCTGTTATCCAAGTGTCCTCATTCTAGGTGGTCCTTCTCTAACTATGTGAAGTATGTCCTTTCATGTGCTAATTGTTATTGTCATGTGTGCCATTGTAGTCACAAAGCTCCAACTCTCCTCCTTAACTTATGTGTTTGGATTGATCATCAATGTCCATGAAGTATGCTCCTCAATTCAAGCATCCTCTATTGGAAAATTGATTAGTGCAACATTTTTATCTGTGACATTATGTAACATTATTGACAATTATTTGTCATATTATGTTCTTTTTCTTGATTATGCTTATATTCTTATCATCAAATAAATTCCAAAACAATAAAAATCACAACCATACAAAAATTAACACATAGGCTCTAAGCCAGGGCAAAAACCCTCCAAGGGGAAAACCCAAACCGAAATTCTCTTCTTATTGAATCAATTCAAAGGAGACTTCCATGACCAAAAACCTAGAGGAGGGCTACCACTAAGAATTTAACCAACCACCAATCATCCTTCACCAAAACAAGACAAGAGAAACAAACTAATATTGTTCCAAATGCAAGGCTCTTCTTGTTGGGAATCACGAAACTAATATTGTTCCAAATGCAAGGCTCTTCTTGTTGGGAATCACGATTGCTGTTAGACCAAAACTCGCAGGTGTTAGTCAACGATCGTATCGCCAAAGATAAGGATCCACGAGAGGCGGTTAGTCCATGGCACGAAACACACGGGGAGTGTTGGTTTATCTAATGTCCAACAATCTCCCCCCCAACATGAGTCGGGTGTGTATCGAACTCGTGACCTACGCTCCGATACCCCTTGTTGGGAATCACAACTGCCATTAGACCAAAACCCGCAGGTGCTAGTCAATGATCGAAATCGCCAGATATAACGATCCATGAGAGGCGGTTAGTCCATGTCACGAAACACACTGGGAGCGTTGGTTTATCCAATGTCCAGCACTTCTAGCCTTTCAATTCCCTAAGAAGAATCTATCACTATTTTGACAACCTTCAGACTTGAGGTATACCCAGAAACCCTAGGTTTCTTGCATGTGTGAGCTAAAGTAGGCGAATTTAAGATCTTTGAACCTTTCTAGGGTTTCTTCGCTTCGTCACTAGCCATTTCCTTGCTTTTTTAAGACTTTCACTCTTTTTTCTAACTGTAGATTGAATCCAAGATGTGTGTGCTTGCTTTTTTCAATAAGGTCGAAGTCCGTCCTTTTTATAGCTTTCCAAGATGCTCAAATAGCCCTCTCTAGGCAAACTTCCCCTTTGCTGGCTGATTTGGTCTTGGGAGCCTTCTAGACACTTCTATATACAAAATAATCTTCCTTGATACAAATTCTTGAAAGGGTCTTTTACAATGTGACAAGGACACTTTGATTCATGTCAAACCCCAGGAGCATTCAATGGCTGCTTGACCTAATGAAAAAATGACTTGAGCATGAAACCCATGCTTTATAAAAAATAATTTTCTTTCTTCTTTTGATAGATACATAAAAATTACATCATGACATGAGTCAAATGGCAATTATGAAAACCGAAACTAGTTATAATTTCCAACATCCTCAAGTCAAGTGTCCAACCTTCAAGGTATATATCACATAGTGCCAAGCTCCAAAGGCTAAGTTCCCTCCTTTTAGGCAGATACTACCCCTAATTGAGCAATCAATCTCCTCGTCGTGTGCACCCAATGGGTTGATCAACATGTTGATTAGGGTAACAACTTCTTAGGTAAGCATGCTATGCGAGCACCCTAACGAAGGTCAAGCATCCATCCAAATTGAACCATCTATTTGAAGCATTGCAAAGGGGCTAAGAGACATATCATTCTTCTAGCAAGATGAAACACTTTTCTAGTATCTCGAAAGCTTACAAACAATTGTGAGGGTTGCCTTGAACTTGTCATCAAAGTCAATGTGTTTATGATTTTTGTGTTACAAGGCTTATTCTTTTCATAAAATTAAGATTCCTATGAGGATTCCACAATGTAAATTAGTTAGTCCCTATCTAGATTCTACAGGTCATGACATTTATAAAGCTCCATTCTTGAGAAAAACTTGTCATCAAGCCTTTGACTCTAAGAGCTAACAATGGTTTGAAAATGTTAATTCCCTGAACCTAGCACCCGATATTTTATTAAACTAGTAGATTATAGATCTATTAGATAAATGCACAACTAGGTTCTTAACACAATTATTCAGTGGAAGTAAAATTACAACCAATCTCAATCACATGTGACATGTACAAAGTTTGCGCAATCAAATCAGTTTCTCACTAGATTAGATTTTACTTGTTCTCCGATCCTGGGATAATGGCGCAAATGAGCAATTCACAGTTAGAACATACCCGGGATTTGATCTAGCTAATCAGGTCCTAGATCTATCCTTGATCTCCTTGGCTGATTTGGATCTCTCGTGCTACGCTTCTGCACCTTCCCCGGACTTGACACACTAGAATGGAAATTCTTCTCCACTCACCATTGAGATGCCTCTCTCAATGTCTTGTGTTGTTGTATGATGTGTCTTTCTCCTTTCCTTAGCCTTGCTTCTATAACTTTACATTGAGCTAAACACTTACCCCTCTAAAGTGATTAATCACTGAGATTAGATCTTGCCTTACATGAGAGCAAATGTCGAGATCAAAACTTAATCACTGATGTCAATGCTTTACTTTTCCTAAGTTTCTTTAGCTCAATAGCCAACATATTTAATTATGTGATTTTTTAAAGTTAGAGTTAGGCTAAATTACAATAACAACTTACTCATACTTGAACAAGTGTTCTAAGGGGACTTTGGACAACTTCTGCACTTCTAGACACTTATGCTTGTGTAGAAGTATCTGATTGAGGTACAAACATCAACACTCTCTCTTAGCAAGAGAGGTAATTTTTCCACTTGGAACTAACTCCGATCTTGAACTACATCCTTTGCTATGGTTGCTCCCGCTTGAATTGGAAGCCTTTCCTGCCCCTTGGTTTGGAATCATCCTTGAAGACTTTCTCTGTTTTGACTTGTTCCTAGAAGCCTCTTGCTCTTGAACATCCTGTAAGGTTATCTCATACCAAGAGAGCTTCTTGACAGACTTGGAAGGATCTACTTATCTCTCCTCCCCACCTAAAATTGAACGTCGACTCCCTTTGAACTGCTCAACCTTTGGAGCTTCCATTCCTTGTTCTCTATCAATGTTATGCTTCTTATCATTGCTCGAATAGGCTGGCCATTTAGTCTATATAGGTTGCTCTCTCTTGTGAAAATTCTGAAATTGGAATCCTATTGCAGCAACTGGAAATTATTCTCCTAATTGTTAATTTAATTTAACAATTTATTTATTGTTTGTTATAGAAAATATTGAATAAATCACACTGCAATCTACACAAATAAAATTGCGGAAGAACAAAAGCTAGAAGAAATGCTAGCGCACACATTAAATAACACAACTATTTTTGGACAAATGTCTGCGGAAAAACCCAACTTGGGGAAATCGGTGCAGCAACTGAGGGTTTTAATATTAAGCAACAATGAAATAAATTGAGTACAATCTGGATGCCAAACACTGGCAAAAATCTAGTGAGGAAATTTCCTCGCTCCACAGGCAAATCCGGGCTCTGACCTCAACTCCAAGTGAGCCATCCAAACTGGCTCTGCATAACTAATGCGTCACCCTAGCGTAGTCTCTTCTGTACCCAGTTCGAATCAGAGTCTCCTCAAGCCGCCTGGTCTGCTATTGTCTGGGAAAATGTCTCTCTGGGCTGCTGGAACCTCTCTCTAGCTTCTGGCACTGAAACTTGTCTTTCCTTAGCAAAATCGAAACTACCTTTAGATGCTACTGCGTTGTACCAGCCACAACCTCTCTTTGGCTCTTCTGCCTCTCTACAAATGCACTCACTGGATCTGGAATCCTTCCTCCAATTTCATTGTCTTTGCCCCTCTCTCACTGCTTCGATCTCAGGCTCTCTCTCTGACAACTGACTGCTGCTACTCTAGAAATCAATTTTCTCATGAAACGAACCTCTCTTGTGTCTTCTCCATCACCACATCAACGTCCTCTTACAATCCGCTGTTGGAGCACCGACGACCAAGATTAAAACTTAATCAGTGGCTAGGATCATTTCTGGATCGATCTGTGTGAGTTTTTAGATCATTGACGCCTTGACTTAATTAATACTTATTAATTAACCATATTCCCTAAGTTTAGACCGATGAAATATTTAAACACTGGTTAATAATTTAATTAAGTCATTTCTAGGTTGAATTTCCAGAAACGATTTTTGGGTTTTGGAGATATAATTTATTCTAGCCTCTCCCCAAAATTTTGTGGCTAGAACACATCCGATGCTACAAAAACTAACATCTCTAACTCCAATGACGTCGCCATCATTTGAGCTAGTTCCCAACGGTTTGTTTAATGTATGTCCATTTTGGAATGCTACACCAAACCCCTTCTTCTCTATAATAGAGATTGAGTGCAAACTCCACTTGAGTTTTGACACTTATAACATGTCCTTCACTTCCAACTTGTTTCTTGAATCAAGCTGGGAATACCATTGTTCCTACTCTCTTTGATGTATGTTTGGTATCAACACCAAACTCCACATGAAATTCTCACTCCCATTTTGTTATGGGTTTTGGAGATCTCATGTATTCTAGCGTCTCCACAAAATTTCGTGGCTAGAACACATCTGATGCTACAAAAACTAACATCTCTAACTCTAATGACGTGGCCATCATCTAAGCTAGATCCCAACGGTTTGTTTAATGTATGTCCATTTTGGAATGCTACACCAAACCCCTTCTTCTCTATAATAGAAATTGAGAGCAAATTCCACTTGAGTTTTGACACTTATAACATGTCCACTTCCAACCTATTTCTTGAATCAAGCTGGGAATAACATTGTTCCTACTCCTGTTGATGTATGTTTGGTATCAACACCAAACTCCACATGCAATTCTCACTCCCATTTTGTTATGGGTTTTGGAGATATCATGTATTCTAGCCCCTCCACAAAATTTCGTGGCTAGAACACATCCAATGCTACAGAAACTAACATTCTAACTCTAATGATGTGGCCATCATCTGGGCTAGATCCCAATGGTTTGTTTAATGTATGTCCATCTTGGAATGCTACACCAAACCCCTTCTTCTCTATAATAGAGATTGAGAGAAAACTCCACTTAAGTTTTGACACTTATAACATGTCCTTCACTTCCAACCTGTTTCTTGAATCAAGCTGGGAATACCATTGTTCCTCCCTTTCATGTATGTTTGGTATCAACTCCAAACTCCACATGCAAATCTCACTCCCATTTTGTTAGGCTGTCAAATAGCTCTCATGCTCCTATCATGTGGGTCTACTATCCATTATTAATTTCCTGAACCTAGCACCCAACACTCTATTAACATAGCAGATTGTAGATCTACTGAATAAATGCACAACTAGGTTCTTAACACAATTGTTCAACGGAAACAAAATTACGCTGTGGTCTATCTGTTAGATGTTGTGGAGGTTTTTCCGGCCTATTTTCCATTTTAATTTTCCCATAATTCGGCAGGTATTTGTTGGAATCACAAGTTTGAGTTCTGAACTCTCCATAATCTAGTAGCTCTAGGGGATTTTTAGGACGTTGAATCCATATAGGAAGTAAAAAACTTAGTTGAAACAACGAAAGTCAAAATTGAACAAATTTTCTTTCACCTGATCGCGGCCAAATGCTCCAAAACATCATTCTAACCAAGCAAATAAGTTCTTGATTAATTTAGAACCTAGTTGGGTTCCCATTCGGTGATAATGGCCCAATTGAGAAATTTATTGTTACACCATACCTTGGATTTGTGATCCAGCTGACCGGGCCTTTGATTTGCCCTTGATCTCCTTGGCTGATTAGGATCTTCTATGCTGCACTTCTGCACCTACCTCTGACCCAACACGCTAGAATGGAAGTCCTTTTGCACTCACCTCCGAGATGCCTCTCTCAATGTCTTGCGTTGTTGTATGGTGTGTCTCTCTCCTCTCCTTAGCCTTGCTTTTATGATTACATTGAGCTAAATCCCTATCCCCATTCTCCAAAATGATTGATGTCTGAGACTAGATCTCACCTCGCTTGTGATCAATGGTTGAGATTAAAACGTAATCACAAAAGTAAATACTTTACTTTTTCTAAGTTTCTTTTATTTTTATTTAATTTGGTAATGGATGATGGAATTCTAATTTACAAAAATCAACTTTAGTGAAAACTGGTGAGCATGTCAGAAATTCCAAGTAGAGGGTTATATGAATGGACATGACAACTATTCTGCCTTTCTATATAAAATGGTCTAGAAATTGTTAACTCATCTGTCTGTTCCAGCTCTTCCATTTGTGCTTGAGTTCCCTTGCCTAATCTGTCAAATCAATCTATGTTTGGGGATCCAAAACATGACAGAAGCTTGCATTGAAGTTTAGAAAACAAACATCTCTATTCTCTTCCATCTGCCCCCACTCCCCTGTCAGTATGCAGGACTGTTGATCATTTCCATTTCCACTTGCATCCACAAGTGATAAGATAACCAGTCTTCCATGATCACTATGCCCAACACTCTGTTTGAACCTGTCATTCATGATCACTATTCCCAGCACTCTTCTTGACTGTATAAGATGAGACTATTGTCCAAAAAATGGCCACAAAAGTAGGTCAATGGAACTAAACGATACATGTAGTGTGAGTACAATGTGGGAGTGCAAAAACAGGTCGTATATCATGAGAGAAAGAAAGGTGCAAGAAAACTGAGAGAACAATCTAGTTATTGCACTTGCATACTTCAGCAACCTCTTTTAGTTATTCTACAGATTTTCTGCATTCAATCTGTAAAAAATCTTTGACCTGACTTTGGGAGCTTGCTTGAATTAACTCAATTTTTCTGTGATGAAAGATGCAAAACCCACTATCAACTGCACAAATTCCTAAATTTGGTTCTGGACTCTAGCAATCTGAATGAAGCATCCTAGAGCATCTATGGCTATAATATATGGCTGAAGGACATCCTTGTTGGGTTTATTTCAGTAGCTACTAGCTATTTTAAGGATGAAAACTGACTGTTAAATCAATTCTCATCATACCTTTTAGTAGAAAATAGGTGTCAAGGAACAGTTATAAACCTGTTACAAGCACCACATCAAATGGTTGCTACCAAGCCAAGCCAAAGCTCCATATCAAACTTCTAACTTTTGTAACCCTTGCCAATCGATATTCAGGGAAGGCACCATCTTCCCTGTCCCCTTAGTGTGCCACTTATATTAAAGGTTTGCTGCAGCAAATACATCATGGAAGGTTGAGATGGCTACAAAGTGCCAGTGTTTCATCCAAGGCTCTCACAGTAGATCAATAAATAGCACTTGTAGGCTTGTTAACTTGCGTAAGCCACTTAACACCAACCTAACTCTATAATTTAATGTCACATTAGTCACATGTTGCTTAATAAAGTGACTTACTGACACTTATATTCTTGTAATATATTCTAATACCCCCTTAAACAAAAAATTCCGTTTCCATTTACCAACTGCCCAACACAAGACTCTTAGAGTTTTATAACTTAATTCTTTTACAAAAGTAGAAATTTGAATAAGACTGCATATTGGTCAACTGTTGTCCACTATGTCACTTTGGGTAATGAACTTTGCTGCCATATGGTTACTAACTTACTATATGAACAACCTGGGTACATGCTTTGACTTCCACTGTTGCAATGTTGCACAATGTGGGGACAAAGTGGGCGCATATTTTGGAAGCGAAGAGTCGGAAGTGTCATTTCCGAAAATATTTGGAAGTGAAACATCTTTGAAACGTCTCATATATATATATATATATCATAGTTTTAAAAATTGGCTGGTCTGAACTGGAAACTAGTCGAACTAGCTAATTAGATAGGCCCAATTAACAAACTGGTTGATAAATTTGGTTGGAGGGTCATGTTGGAAATATTGAGAAGGGGGTGAATCAATATTTCTTATCAATTAGTATATTTTTAATTTCACAGAGCATTAATTGTTATTAGCATCAGATAAACATAAACATTCATCAACACCATTCAACAATGCATAACAATAGAGACAATAGACATATTTTTAGGTGGAAACCCCTCCGGGACAAAAACCACCAAACACTTCTTAATATTTGTCTTCAAAAGATTTACATCAAGTTTTCAACTCCAACTGAAGGAGGCTCCAACCCCTTGATTTATAGGCTCCAACTTGTAGGACGCTCGTATGCCCTGTTTACTAGTTGCAACCGGAAAGATATTCCTACGCCTTGTTTATCAGTTGCAACTGGAAATATATTCCTACGTGACGTTTACCATTTGCGACCAGAAAGATATTCCTACGCATGTTTACCAGTCGCAACTGGAAGGACGCTCCAACACCCTAACTTTTATGCTCCAACCTAATGGATGCTCCAACACCCTGTTTACCAATTGCTACTCGACAGATGCTCCAACGCAGTGTAGGCTCCAACATGCCCTAGCACCACCCTGCTAACCTGAAGTGTTCTCAGACTCCAACTTGAATGCTTAATTAGCTACAAAATATATGAAAGCATGCATATGTGTACATAAATCGCCAAATTAGCTACAAAATATATGAAAGCATGCATATGTGTACATAAATCAAGATAGAACTGCCATCCATAGTACGTTAATGATTAATTATTCGAGCATCGACCATTTCAAATTTAGATTCTTCTCCTCTTGTTTATCCTTTGCCTCTACCTCTATTCTCTAGGGATAGTAGTCAACATTGCCCAAATTTGATCAAACTACTTAATCCAAGCCTTAAATATGGTAGAAAATGCTTAACAAACTTGATCAACGATTTTGACTTGAGTGAAGGGTAAAATTTTTGCCAAGGCCAGACAAAGGAGTTCAACAATGAACACCACCAACACTGAGGTACATATAGGGCTTGGTCCTCTTGATTAAATGCTAGTCACATGCCCTCATACGTGATATAATCTAATGAAATGCCACAATCCCATTGATCATGAACACTGTTAACTCTGCTGAATTGTGATCGGGATATGAAATTCTATTTTTTCCATATGAAGTTTGTGAAGCCACATACAACAGGAAATGTTCCACACAATGCAAAATATGGCCGGGCAATAAAATTTAGCACATGGGAAAAAACCAAACATGAGCTCTACCCCCTATCAGTATGGCCATCACCCTAGTTCATAGGGCTCCTCTGAGTGCACCCCTGCATCATTAAAAAACCTATTATTGTCCCAACCCTTGTTGGGTGATGAACTGCCCCACTTTAAGGGGGAAACGACTGCTACATATTACGCATCCTGCTCTCTTCCCCTTGAGCCTCGAGCAGTAGAAATGAAGAAAAATCAATAGAAGGAAAAAGGGCATATAAAGAAGGGTGGAAAAACAAAGGCCTGGTAACTCATGTACCACAATTGATCCCTCCTACATTCATAGACCCAAGGTGTGGGTCTCCCTCATCATAACTACCCTTGTGTTAGTTTCTGTAGTATCGGATGTGTTCTAGCCACAAATTTGGTGGAGAGGCTAGAATACATGAGATCTCCAAAACCTAGAAATCGTTGTAGAAATTCCACCTAGAAATGACTTAATTAGATTATTAACCTATTTTTTAATTTTTCCTCAGTTTAAACTTAGGAAAACTGATTAATTAATCAAAATTCATTTAGTGAAGGTGAGAATTCTCTAGAAACCCACTCGGGTCGACAAAAGATTAATCTGGGCCCTTGATTAAGATCTAATCTTGGCCATTGGTGCTCCAACAGAGGATTATAAGAAGTCGTCGATGGGAATATGGAAAACACACCAATGCAGATACTCAGTTTCCAAAGCAATTCAATTTTCTCAGTAGTAGAGACTCATAAGAGAAGAAAGAGACAGAGGGTGAGTAGTAGGTGGTAGAGGAAGCCAGCAACATTTCCAGAGGAAGTATTCCAGTTTCGGGAGAGGCATTAAGAGGAAGTGCAAAATTCCCAGAGGATGTGTGCAAGTTCTGTGCAGAGGTTGACACAGAAGGATCTGCGTGTGGCTAGGGAGGTAGTTTCGTAGACAAAACTTAGCTATGGGGTGAGGGAAAATTCTCACAATAATTTTGCCAATATATAGATATATATATATTTTAATCAGATTAGATCGCCATAGGAGCATCTAAATTATTGTACTCAGATTTGCCGTTGAAGAATAATAATAAAACCGTCATCTGCTGCACCGGGTTTCCCAAGTTGGGTTTTTTCCGGGGACAATTGTCCAAAAATAACCGTGTTAAATTTTATAGTGTGTGCTAGAATTTCTTAGTTTCTAATATTTTATTTTCCCCGGTATTTTTATGGTGAAAATTGCAATAATGATTTATTCATTGTTTGCTGTAGCAAATAAACTGCATAATTAAATTTACAGTTAAGAGAATAATTTCTAGTTACTGCTATAGATAATTTTTTCACACCTTGTACCATGGCATGTGGCTTGGAGCCCCTTCCCTCTTGCTCCCATTCCGTTCCATCACTATTTCACTTGACACTTTCCATTTGATGGATGTACATGGAATTGCCATTCCGTTAGAGGCTGAAACCATCTAATATGGTCCTTCATTAACCTCTCTTGTTAAGGAAGGAAACACCGATACATGTTTAAAGCCCATTTGGAAGGGCATGCCACTATGAAGTGTCCACTTCTACCCTTGATTAACAAGCTTATTTACTCAATTGCACTAATGAATTATTGTACTGGAAGGTGAGGAGACGCATTGGATCTTAGACAGGATTGTAGGTGGGTTTTCATCTTGGACTTGGCCTCCATATATGGGATCCAAGCCCTCTAGAGGGTCATAATGGCACTTGTAGGGTGACTGTTAAGAGTCATGGGCCTCTAGCTGTGTAGAGCATTGATTGCGACACCATGGACTTCTTCAGGACCACCGCATTTTTTGTTCGTGCCCCATTTATACAAAGATGATGATGCACTTGGACCACGTTCCCCAACCGACTACACATTGCACCCGATACTTGGCAACTGATCTAGGGCCCATAAGAGGTTTTGTCTTTCTCGGGGAGACATGGGAGGGCACGTGTCATCTTCTAGCCCTCATTGATGGAGCATCGACTTGGTATTCAACCATTTGGAGATGATCCATGAGACCCATTTGGAGCCCACAGAGCCCAAATTAGGTTTTGGAGATGTTTTGCAGCATTTAGAGGGCACCCCCCTCTTATTCGTTATTTTTGAGGCCCTCACTCTCATCTTTAGCACATGAGACCTCAACATTGCCCTTCTAGGCCTCCACGTCAGTCTAGCCTGACCTTATGAAGGCTAATTGGACTTATTTTATGAGCTATCATGGTTGGCTTGTAACCATGGGTGGATTACTAGACATTTTAGGCATTAGAGGTGCTTTATCATTTTATTTTTGAACTCTTAGATTATGTATAAATTGATGAGGCCTGTTACCGCTCAAATTAGCAGGGGACCTAAAAGGGGTTCCTAAGAGGGCAACTGCTAGGTCAAGGGCAATGATGGAGACTTAGCCCACTATCACCATAGCTAAGACTCCTTGCTCTTTACGGACTTTCACTGATGGGAGGATACTAGTAGTTAGGAAGTCACTTATAAAGTGTATAACAATAAAGAGGTGTGGAGTGACCCGAATGATTCCCTTTCCAGAAGAGGTTGAAGGATAGATCTTGGTTGCCTTTTAAATAAGGGACTTGATCTTCTAGGGAGAGGGGATGAGGATTGGAGGGTTGAGGTAGAAGGATAAGGCCTATAAAGGATGTTATCAATCCCTAAAATCCTTTTGAGAACTTGGATTCTCGAGTAGTCGTTGATAAATAGGCTTTGGTGAAGAAAGGGACCACACGAGGCCAAGTGGACCTAACCTAGGCTAGGGGATGGATTTTGACAACCAATGATGTTCTTAACCTGGCCAAGGTCAGGGGAAAGGATCAAACACGAATTTTCTTCCAAAGATCTCAAATTGATCCTACTAGGTTTTAGCTTTGGGAACATCTAGGTAAAACTTGATCCTAAAGCTAGGGCTTGGGGTATCCAGGGATTCCACTGTCAGAATTGCTTTAAATTTGGAGGAGAGCAAGGGGACCCACCAGTGCAATTGTATCTAGGTGATTGAAGTTTTCTTGTGGATAGCTTCTTAGGAAATTGATGCCCAAAGTGACCTAATGGGGCTAGACCTAGGAAAAAAGGGGAAAAGGGTAAAAAGAGGGTTAAAATGATCACCCTTTTTGAGGGACCAGTGCCTGATTCACTTGGGGATATGGAGTCAAGGATAATAATGAAGAAGGATTTATTTTCTTGTTCAAGGAGGCTCCAAAAGTCAACTTCGTCCAATGTTAGAGGAAAGAGAAAAAAAGTGACTTTCAAGCATTTATACTTCATACAAATGGTGCAAGATTATCAAGATAACATGATCTTAGACATTTCATTAATCTAACAGTGGTCCATACAAAGAATAAGCTAAATAGACTAAGTTGCACGAAACGGGGAAACGGGGAAGCGACACGAAACGCGGAAGCGAAACGAAACGCGACCTCCCCGAATTTTGGAAACGGGGAAACGCGAATATATATATATATATATATATATTAAAAACATTTAAAAATTATTAATATATATATGTGCAAGACTGCAATCATAAAGCATTAATGATACATTTACTTAAACATTTTAACATTAAGATTAAATTTACATCACAATGATCACATTTACTCATGAGTCATCACATAATGAAAATAAAAATATAGGAACTGGAAAATCCAAAATCAGCCTTTATTTATATTAGTATATGAGGCTGCAAGTACAATAAAGACTATAAGGCTGCAAGAACTATAGAGACAAGTCACAAAAGACTAATCCTCATCATAACAATCCTCATCAAAAATAGAAGCAACAGAATGCTCAACAGTGGATGGTGGTGCTGAAGAAGATGATGCACCAATTCCACTTCCAGAATCCTCCTCAATATTCAGGGCAGCAAGAGAGAGATCCAAATCAGGATTTTCTGCATCCACATCCCATTCTTTAGAAGGACCACTGTTGTATTCTGGACCCCTACGAGATGCAAGGCGAAGGTTGGAGTGCACATAAACAAGATCCTCTGCTTTCTGTGAGCCCAACCTATTGCGCTTCACAGAATGAATAAAACCATAAGTGCTCCAATTCCTTTCTGCTGATGAAGAGCTTGCCACTTGGGAAAGAATACGAATGGCAAGGCTTTGCAAATGTACACCATTTGGTCCATGACAAATCCACCACCTAACTGGATTCATGGTGCTTCTCTCCTCCAAAGCTGATATATCTGCATAATCATCTATTCCTGCAGCAAAACTGGCAAATTCCTCCTTTATCTCCCTATGTAGGTGAGAAGGAAACATTCTCATTAGTGCTTTTTTCACCCCAGTAGCCACCTCTCTATCCTTATGGGGTGCCTTCCTCTTCCCATTGCTTTTAGCAATAAGCTCCTCATCATAAAATTTGGGGTTCAAAGCATGTGCTAAAGTGTGCAATGGTGTATTGAAATTGTTCCACCGGTCAACAATGATTTTCTTGATCAAACCAGCAAAATGATCATCAACAAACAGAAGTTGTGGAGACTCCTGCGAAATGATTTCCATAGTTTTCTCAACCATGGAATCCATGCCATCATATACCTCTCCCAAGAAAGGTTGGTCAGTGTCAGCACTCCGGAGAAGCTCAAATGCAGGGGTTGTGAACTTTAGCAAGAAATCTACCTTGCTCCACCAATCCTCATCAAGGCACAATCTACGCACCATAGATCCCCGCTCTGAATCTGCTTGTCTCCACTCAATCCACAGTTGACTCACCACCATAGAAACTAATGCATGCTTAACCTCAACAAGGCGGCGCAACATCACGAAGTTTGAGGCATATCTTGTCTCAACAACTTTTAACAACTCCAATTTGGAGTACTCTCGAAATATGGCCTGAGACTGGTGGTGGTTGGTGATGAATTTGATAATCTCCCTTGCATCCCCTGTGACTTCCTTTATCCAGGAAACTTTGTTGTCGATCTCCTCTAAGATCAGATTCAGATTATGGACAATGCATGGTGTCCAAAATATGTTGTCATACCTCCCCTCAATAATCAAACCTGCAGCTTTGCAAACTGGTGCATTATCCGTGATAACTTGCACCACCCTGTTAGCCCCTATTTGTTCAATAGCTTTTATAATAATATCAGCAATGAACTGTGCATCTTTCACCTCTCCTGAGCAGTCTTCTGCCTTGATAAACATTGCTCCTTTGGGGGAAGTGGCAATGATATTTATCAATGGTCTGCGCCTCATATCTGTCCAACCATCTGAGACTATGGTAACCCCAGAGCTACTCCAGGAAGAACGAATTGGAGCTAAAACGTCCTCCACAAGTTCCTTCTCATTTTTGAGAAGCTGGGTTCTGACTTTCTCATAGTTGGGCCCCTTGTACCCTTGAGGAGCTTTGTTAACTGCCCTCAACATATCTTGCCAGTAAGGAGAGCGAACAACATTGAATGGGATACCACATGCATAAATGCACCTGGCAACTCTGGAATCAGCTTCTTCTCTTGCTTGCACATTCACCAATCTAGCAATTCTGCTATCCTGAACTGATTGGGATGCCCCTGAGCCTCTGGTATGTTTGGGTGCTGCTTGTTCATGTTCTTGACTGTGACCCAGACCACCTCTCCTCTTTCTTGCTTCAACTACAATCCTTGGCTCAACGTTAGATGTAGCCTGAGTATGCTCATCATGCCTCCTCTTAGTACCATCCGCCTCATCTTGCTCTCTTTGATATGCCCTCCTTACCAACGGATCTGCTGTTTTTGTGCAACCCACAATCCCCTGTCCTCCTCCATGCAACAGATGCGCCTTCACTCTTGGGTAGGAGCCCTTGTACGTAATATTGCAAAGAGTGCATCGCCATTCCCATGAGCCACCACCTCCACATTTTTGAAGCTTCACCACATGCCTCCAAAGAGGATAATATTCAGCCCTTGGGTTGGCCCTAGGGTTTGAAGTTGCAGCTGCACTTTGGCTGGAAGCCATTGCTGCAAAAATAAATTAAAAAAACAAATCTGTAAATAATAAATTTATAAAAACGTTTTTCATATTTTTGGCTGTATAAACCCTAGAAAAATTAAAGAAATAGTAAGGAAAAAACTAAGAAATAAATGTGGCTTACCCAAATGAATTATCTGTGGCTGAATCTACCCTAAAATGCCAGAAAAGAGGAGAAATATGGCTGTAGCTGAGCCAAATCTGCTGCAAAAATAAATTTAAAAAACAAATCTATAAATAAAAAACGTTTTTCAGCAATTTAGCTGCATAAACCCTAGAAAATTTGAAGAAATAGTAAGAAAAAACTAACAAAATGAATGTGGCTTACCCAAATTAATTTTCTGTGGTTGAAACTACCCGGAAATGCCAGAAAAGAGAAGATAAATATGGCTGTAGCTGAGCCAAATCTGCTGCTACAGAAATCTCTTGCTGAAATCTCCTTCTCTTGCTGCTGAAATCTCTTTCTCCCGCTGCTGAAATCTACTTTGCTCAATGCTCAAAACACCAGCTACTGAAACAACTGCCAATCTCCAAGAGAAACTCCTTGCTGAATAGTGTGATGAGAGAATGAGAGGCACAACTCTTTTATAACTTTAGAAACGCTTTCTAGAAGTGATTAGAAACCCTAAGCTAAACCCTAAACTAATTAGGAATTTTTTTTTTTTAAAAAACAAGTGCTTTTTTACAGGAAACGGGGCCCGTACGGCGTGGAAACGAGTTTCCGTCCGTACGGGCGCGTTTCCATCTCGGGAAACGCGCCCGTACGGACGGAAACTCGTTTCCACGCCGTACGGTACGGGGAAACCCGTTTCCGTTTCGTTTCCGTACGAAAACGGACCCCTGCCCAGCGTTTCCTGCTACTTAGTAAATAGACACTTTGATTCCACATTTCATTCATGCAACAATTAGCCCTAATCAAAACGATGTTCAAATGTATGCAACAACAAGAAAAATAATGTTAAAAATGCATTTGCAATGTTAGAAAGTATATCCAACCAACATCACATTTGCAAATAAGAAGCTCCAAGATATAAATAACCCAAATCCATACATCAAAATTCATCCATCATCCAAAATAATCCTTCAAGGAAAAAGTGTGAAGTTCTCTAAAGATAGAGAGATTCCAAGTCAAGTGATGATTCAAATGAATCCAATTAACTCCTATTTATACACTAATTTGGAGTTCGATTTAGCTAATGGGCCTACATTAGCCCCTAAAAATAAAATAATGTGCAAGTAATCTAACTTTCATGACAAGCCCACCAAACTAGCTCATAAATGAAAAAGTAAGCCTCTCAAGAGGACAAATAATAATCTATGCATGTTGTAGGGCCCTCTAAGAGGCTTAATGGGGTCCATAGGTGCCACAATGAAGAATAGGACCCTTAAAAGTAGTGAACAAGGGGTTGACCCCTTGTAGTAACTTGTAGTGCACCAAATGGCAGTGGGGGCACACAAGTCTCCTCATGGGTCCCCAAACAAATCGAAGATGGCTGTAGGTTTCCCTCAAGGGCTAGGATGATAGTGTAGGATATGCCACATTATCGTAGAAGTCCTGGATCATCTGCCAAGTGTATGGTGTAGATTTGAGGCTAGCTGGGTATGATGGGTCAGGTGCATCCTCCTTGTCCAATAAGTGAACCACGAGCAATGTTTGAATGACTATGGGGATCCTCGAAGTGCAATGTTGAATTTTCTAAGTCTATCTGTTAGAAAATTAATTTGTATTTTGCTGGTTTATTTCTTCTACTTGTTTAAATTCGAACAAGTTATTTAATACATTTAAATACCGAAATAAACACAATACAGTCACAACATCTACAGATCATGAACTGAAAGAAAACAAGCACACAAGTGACACCGTTATTTTTGGACAAATGTACTTGGAAAAACCCAATGCGGGAAAACCGATGTAGCTATTCAGGGGGTTATTTTATTATGTAGTCTATCTGAGTACAATTGGGTGCCTAATTGGCTCATCCGACAGAGAAAAATACACGGCAACAATACCTCTATATTCGAAAACAGGTATTCAGAAAACTTGTCCCATGAAACCCTCTCCGGTATAACTGAAGCTTAGCGCTGGCCCTTCTGGCCTCCACATCAGCCTCTTGCGGACCTGCGTCAACCCCAAGACCCTCTGTGTCAGCCCTCTGAGGCACTGCGCAACCTCTGGGACCCTTTGCATCACTCCAAAAAACCTCTGTGTGGATGACACAGTCCCTCTGGCCTCTGCGCTATCTCTGTTGGGATCTGCGTAGCTTGGACTAGTTGCTTCTCTTGCTCTCTCTGCTTCTACGCTGGTCTCTCAGTTTTGTCTCTGCCTCTCTGCCTCATACTCACTGCCCCTCGTTGCTAATCACTGATTCAACTTTGCTTAGCGACCCCGCTCTAACGAAATGAATGACTGATCACTCTAGTTTATTCTCCAATAGACCCTCAAGCCTCCTCTTATGCTTTTCCTGTTGGTCCATCAACGACCGAGATTAAATCTCTAATCAACGGCTAAGATTAGATTTGGCTTGATCCATGGCTTTTGGAACCTTTTAACCGAGTTTTATATTAAGATCCATTAATAATTTATTTTTCCTAAGTTTAGACTTAGGGACTCCATTAAAAATATCAATTATTTTAATATCTCCCAAACTGGGCACAATTTGTCCAAACCATTTTTGGATCTTGGAGATCTCATGTGCTTTAGTTTCTCCACCAATTTTCATGGCTAGAGCACATCTGATACTACCCCAACTCAACACTCCCTCTTAGCGAGGACTGTGCTCTAGTAATACTCCTCAATGAGCATCACTCTAATTATCTAGCACTGGTAACTATGCTGATGCTAAGCTTGCCCGCCCAACATCCTCTGCACTGCTTTATCCTGTATTGTTGCCCATGACTCTGCCACTGCCACTATTGCATCCGTATGGCAACTCCCTCTACATCTGTGTTGCTGCTGGTCCATCCTCCCAACACTGCATCTGCATTGCATCCCCCTCTCATCATGCTGCATCGTGCTACTGCATATTGCTACTGCACTGCAACTCAGTTACTGAGAAGTAAGTAATTGATCCACCTAACTTCTGACATCCCTATCAGGCTAGAAACACTCTCGATGCTGAAGCTCCCTGTGCCGCTAACAAGTGCTCCCTCTACTGACCTCTGCGCTGTTGCAACAACTCCATGCATCTGGCACCGTTGCACACCTCTCTATACCATCTTGCATTGGTGCAACACTCTCCGTGCCTCTCACACTGTTGCAGCCTGCTAACCTCGCACTACCCGTGGACTCCTTCGCTATAGCACTCTCTACCGCTTCATCCGCATCTGTCTCTACCTACATCCGCCAGTGTTGCTACTCCTCTTCGGGGCTCTCGTAGCAAGGTATAATCCAAGAGGTTGGTTACCTCAAGGATGCTGCCCTCATCGCCTATAGCCATCTTGACTACAGCTCGATGTCTCCGCACTTCTTCTTAAGTGGCACATGAGCACTCATGGCACAATTGTAATCCTCCTCGACTTCTTTCTCCACCCTCGCTGGTTTGTCTTCGAGTCAGAAGCCTCTCCCTTACTCTTCTTCCTTGGACACTGGTTCGCATTGTGACCCAGTTCCCCACAATGGAAGCACTTGACCCTGGAGGGGTCCTTCTTTTTTCTCTTCTACTGCTTTCCCGTAGATGCTAGAACTGCATCCTCTTCCTCTTCCTTCTTGATCTTAACCCCTTTGCCGCTACTCCCTACCTTGGTCAACTGTCTAATCTCTTCTTGACAAAGAGCCGCCCACAGTTCTTCCCAATTCGAAAGACTCGTCCTGCCCAGTATGCTCTCGACAAATGTCTCCCAAATCTCGGAAATTGCGTTAAGTGCGGTTCTTACCATCAACTCCTGATTCGGCGCGGCCCCTATGGAATTTAGTTGGTCACGGATCTCCCTCAATCGACCGAGGAAGACATCTATCTGCTCTCCCTTCTGCATCTCATATGACCTTAGCTGATTCTCCAGGAGCATCTTCCTCTTCACGGAAGTATGCTGGTACAATGTCTTCAAAGTGTCCCACATCTCCTTTGCCATTTCCTTCTTGGCAATACGTGGGACCACATGATCCTTGACCCTATCAAGGATGATACACTTTGCTTTAGCCATTGCCTCCTCGTACCTTTCATTGGCTATTGGGTCAACTGGGATAGCCATCACTCTCAAGGCGAAGCCGTTGATACGATGTCTGCCTAGAATGGACAAGATCCTGGCCTTCCAGACCACAAAGTTGGACACTCTGTCCAGCTTGTCCTGATCCCTTAGTCCATTTACGGCCATCTCGCTGCTCTTCCGTCGACTCCTTCGAGTCTCTCTACTTCCCGCCTGGAAGTTCTTGGTTCGACTCTTGCTGAGTCTCTCTACTTCCCATCTGGAAGTTCTCTTCTGGCCTCCCTTTGAGTCCTGATTTCCCTCCTAGAAATCCTTTTGCCAACTGTCAAGTTGCTCCTCCTCGATCGTCTGTGCAACTGCAACACTGATTTGGATTCCTTGGCTAGAAATCCGCCTAGGCAGCAACTCCCTCTACCTTGGTCTTGCCCTGTTAGGTACTGTTCTAACCACAATACCCCACTAGCTTCGCTCTTGCAAACTGCCCACAACTTCCTTGCCCCAGCAACTGAAGGATTGAGCATCTTGGCTCTGCGTAATCCCAACACTGGCAAAACAACTCCCTCAGACAACTGCGTCAACCCTCCTGGCCTTTGCGTGGCTCTGCGTGAGCCTCTCTCTGCCCTCCTCAGCCTCTGCGTTGGTCTCTCTTTGTCCTAAACTGATGATGTAGCCCTTTTGCATCAACCCTTCCTCTGTCGCTTTTGCAAGGATCAACTACTGTCACTCGGGACAACTAATTGTGCTGCAAATGCTCTACTCAGTTGATGCCTTAGTTTTGCCGTGATCTGCAACCACGCTTTGATACCATGTTGAATTTTCTAAGTCTATCTGTTAGAAAATTAATTTGTATTCTGCTGGTTTATTTCTTCTACTTGTTTAAATTCGAACAAGTTATTTAATACATTTAAATACCGAAATAAATACAATACAGTCACAACATCTACAGATCATCAACTGAAAGAAAACAAGCACACAAGTGACACCATTATTTGTGGACAAATGTCCCCGAAAAAACACAATGCGGGAAAGCTGGTGCAACTATTCAGAGGGTTATTTTATTATGCAGTCTATCTGAGTACAACCGGGTGCCTAATTAGCTCACCAGATAGAGAAAAATACACGGCAACAATACCTCTATATCCGGAAACAGGTATTTAGAAAACCTGTCCCATGAAACCGTCTTCGACACAACTAAGCTTAGCGTTGGCCGTTATGGCCTCTGCGTCAGCCTCTTGCTGACCTGCGTCAACCCCAAGACCCTTTGTGTTAGCCCTTTGAGGCACTGCGCAGCCTTTGGGACCCTCTATGTCACTCCAGCAGCCTCTGTGTGGATGACGCACTCCCTTCGGCCTCTACACTATCTCTGCTAGGCTCTGCGTAGCCTGGACTGGCTACTGTTCTTGCTGTCTCTGCTTCTGCGTTGGTCTCTCAATATTGTCTCTGCATCTCTACCTCATACTCACTGCCCCTCACTGCTAATCACTGATTCAACTTTGCTTAGCAACCCTGCTCTAGCAAAATGAATGACTGATTACTTTGGTGTATTCTACAACTCACTCTCAAGCCTCCTCTTATACTTTTCCTGTTGGTCTATCAATGACCGAGATTAAATTTCTAATCAATGGTTAAGATTAGATTTGGCTTGATCCATGACTTTTGGAACCTTTTAACCCAGTTTTATATTAATAGTAAATACCTATTAATATTTTATTTTTCCTAAGTTTAGACTTAGGAACTCCATTAAAAATATTAATTATTTTAATATCTCCCAAACCGGGTACAATCTGTCCAAACCATTTCTGGGTCTTGGAGATCTCATGTGCTTTAGCCTCTCTAGCAATTTTCATGGCTAGAGCACATCCGATGCTACCCCAAATCAACATGAAATTTGCTGTTGTGGAGGTCCATGGCTCTCAACGCTCACCCTATATGTGCCAATGCAAACCCTTTGAAGGATTAAGACCCCATATAGGAAGACCAAACCCCAAATGGAAACCATCTACAATTCTACATAAGATCCAATGCATCCCCTAGGATTCCAAGTACAACAAGTCATTAGAGAAATTGAGTAAATGCGCTTACCTAATCATGGACCACAGGTGGGGACTTCATAATGGCTTGGCCTTCCATAATGGGCTTTGGGATGTGTCAATGTCCCCTAAACTCCCTATGGGGTTAACCAAGTATCATATTAGGTGGTTTCTACTTCTAAAGGGGATAAATTGATAATATAGTCAAGGTACATCCGTGAAAAGGTGGTGGCATGTGGCAGATAGGTGAATGATGTGGGAATGAGAGGAGGCAACCCTGGGTCACATGTTGGAGCGCAAGGGTAGCTAATGAGAGAGAATCCCACACTTGGGTTTATAAGGTGTAGGAGGGAGCATTCGTGGTACATGAGGTGCCTCAACCTTGGTTTTTCCACCCTTCTTTATATGCCTTTTGCCTTTTTATGATTTTCTTTGATTAACTGCTCAGGGCTCAAGGGGTTAGAGCATGATGTATAAGATGTAGCAGTGAATTTCTCCCCTTAAGGTGGGGCGGTTCATTGTCCACTAGGGGTTGGGACAATCATGGGTTCCTATATGATGAGGAAGGTTCATAGAACCTGTTGGAACCAAGGTGACGACCACGATGATGGGGTAGAGCTTCATGTAATGGCTTTTGCCCACGTGCTAAATGTTTTTGTTGCGGCCATATTTTTCATTTTCTGGTACTTTTCCTGTTGAATGTGGCCATATATGCTTTTGACTTTCTTTTTAGCTGCATCAACCTCCAGACTTCATTCCAAGGCATGATCGAAGTTGTGGGCAAGGGGAACGAGTGAGCTGACCCTTATGTGGACCCGATGGAGAAATGTGGACTCGTGTCGGAGAAATGAAAGATGGGGTAATAATGAATGGAAAGTGGGTAATGTAAGCGGATAAGGGAGTGGGACCACACAATCAAAATCGGGGTTTCTCATGAAATACCATCCTTGAAACCAAATGGTCAGTAAAAGAGATGTTACAAGACTAGGATCCAGGGTTAATTCCTAAAAGGGGTCTAGGGGACATAAGCACAAACCTAGCCCATTCTTTCTGCCAAATCCCCCCACTAATCCATACCCAGAAGTGTCCATGGTAAGCAAACCGCAATACTCAATTTCAAAAAGGCATACCTTTAGATTCAGGAGGCCCACCTTCAAATATACGATCATGGCAGATGGGTGAGGGACCACATGGCTGGCTCAGGTGGTGGAGAAATGGCACAATGAGCTAGCTGATGGCTGCAAGGGGTTGCTGGATGTTGGCTTAGGACCATTTTGGAGAAATTTTTTCTCCCTGAGATATTACCCACAAAATGGGTAACATCTGGCTTCAACTAGGACATGATCTCTCGAAGAAGTGGGTGTAGCTACTCGAACGGGAGGTCACAAGAACTCCAACAATCTCTTCGTCTTCGTAGACCTGTCACATGCACATACAATAGATGGAAAAACACGGGGCAACATGCTCTCGTGGCATCTCATGATTACACATGCTAATATGTTAGGCCATAAAATCAACAAAAAAATAAAGATATGCAAATTTTAATCTAAGTGCAACTAATCTACCATGAGAAATATCAAATGATGTTATTTCTAATGCAAAAATCAGTATGCAATGCATACTACTGTACTGTCATAAGTAATAAGGTCTGATACATACACTGGCATTGGCATATAAAGGAACCTAATCCATTAAGAAATTTGTGTTGGCAAAGCAGTCTAGCGGTTGGGCTTCCTCATTTGCATTTTGGCATGCATATGCATCCTCACCTATTGCATCCTAAAGTGCTCTAAATTAAATTCACTTACTGCTGTGATAAGAGGTAAATTTCACTCACTTAATATCGTTGGAATATAAGTTTGTTGTTGGTTGCTTGTCCTATTGATAAGCATAGCTCATTGTGGAAAAGTTTGTATTGATTTATTGAAGTAATTTAGCAATTGGTCAAGTTATTTCATAAGAATACTAACACATTGTTGTCTCTTGTGAGTTTCATAAGCTTCAAAGTCATAATTCTACACCTAAGAAACTCACTCACTTGACATATTAATCTCAAAGATCTAATATCTTGTTGAATGGTTAGTATCGCAAGGAATTGTTGGATATTGGTATTTATTGTTCTCTCACAATTACATTAAGATCTAATTGCTACACATCTAATTGTGATTGAGATAACTGGATAATGCTAATTGTGCTGAAAGAACATCTAAATTTTGAGCAATTTCTTGTTGACATCTTTTTCATTCTTGTGTCATTTCATGTAAGTGTTAATAAGAACCTTAGTTAATTTTTCTTGGTCACAAGTGCTCTAATCTCTTTTTATTGTTGTTATTGTTTCATGGTTAATATCTATTTTGGATCTTTGACACATTGATAATTTGTTCTTATGAACATCTATTTGTTATCTATCTTATTTCTTGAGCAATTATCTCTTTGTCATCTTTACATCTTTTGGGCACTAGTAAAATTGGCACTTTACCTTGTTTTTAAGAGTGCCTCTTAATTCATTGTTAAGTACTCTTTGTCATAAGATAATTATAACTAAGTACTTAAAGTCATAAACAATCTTAACTCAAGGTCACTCAATCATGTTGCATTGCATTCTAAGCCTAGTTTTGCATTGGTTAACTTACCTCCAAGCATAAGCTTGGTTGATAGAAAGATAGGAGCACTCTTCATCTCTTAGCTTGCGAATGCTAGACACTCTATAGTGGTTAAAACGATGAGATTGCAGTCATTAGAGCCTTAGTATCTGTAGTGCCGGAGGCACGTGGGATGTTAGATTTCAAGGAGAGGTATCGTTAGCCAAGCCTTTGCTTGCTTCACCTTGACTTCTCTTTGCCACTTACTTTCGAGACTAGTCTCAAAATAGATAAGGATCAAGGGATACACTTAGCTAGGCATATAACTAAAATCAATCAAGATTCTTGCATTACACCTAGGTCATAGGATTTGCATAGCATATAAGATAGTTAAGCATTTAAGCAATGTTTGTTCATTCGGTCACCTAGTATTTAATTGATCTAAGGCAAGTAGTTGACTCCATAAGGCACTGGTCTCATAAATGATCTAATCCTTTAACTTGCTATAATCAACCAAGTGGCTAGGCCATTCAATCGTGTCTCTCAAACTTGTTGGTTGCCAATAAGTTTTGCATTTCCATCTTCTATAGGGACTACCCCCCATAGCATGCTATTGGGAGATAGCTAGATTGAAGAGGTCGGGGATCAGAGTGACAGCCCCCAACCTGAGTCGTCGTTGCACCATGCCTGTACAATTTGAGCGACAACACCCCTCAACATTATAAATGGGCAAGATACATCCCTTGGTCATAAGCGGACCAAGTAACTTTACAAAAATATGAATTATCCATCCAAATGCAAGCCAAAACAATGATGTCATGTTGATGTAGGGCCATTGGAAGGTAATGTAGAGTCCTCCTTGTGCCAAAATGTGAGAGAAGGCTCCATAAATCTCAAACTAGGGGATGACCCTTCACTGTCCTAGTAAATCATCATGTGGGGCCCCAATTTGTGTTTAAGGCATAAAACTTGGTCTCATGGGTATTCTGATGATAGAGTAGCCTGTAATGCTCAAATATTGACGGTTCTAATCGTGATGCTTGCCCTCCCATGTCTCAAGGGGTGAGACAAACCTCCTCTGGGCCTTGGATCAACTGCTACATGACGTGGTAAATGCTATGCCAGCAAGGGCACACTGGTCCAAAGACATCATTTTGTGAATAATGTGAGGCAATGAGCAGACTGTTGAGGGTGTTGAAGGTGCTCATGGCGTGAAATGATACTCTGCACATGATGGGAGTCCCATGTCTCTCAATGCTTCACTCGGGGGTATCAATATGATCCTATGGTGGACTTGGGCCCCAATTAAGTTGCCCAACCCATGATGAAACCACTTGTCAATTACATTTAAGGTCTAGTGTTGTATCCTCACCATTAGGTACAATAATTCATTAGTGCATCTAAGTGAACCAAGCTTGTTATTGAAGAGCCAATTGAGACTTCTTATGAGGTTTCCCTTCCGAATTTGGAGCTTTGATCTTGAAGTAGTGTTACCTTTCTAAGTAGGAGTGGTTGATAAACAACCATATTAGGTGTTCTCAACCCTAGAGGGGAAAGACAAGTCCTGGTACATCCATCATTCAATTGATAGGTGTCATGTGAATGATGATGAATGGATGGGGACACAGGGGTTTCAAGGCCAAATGCCATGGAATCAAGGGTGGCAATGATGAGGGATGTCCATATATTGGGTGTATAAATGTAGGAGGGAGCAATCATCGATACATGAGCTACCCCAACCCTTGTTTTTTTACTCTTCTTTATTTGCCTTTTGCCTTTTTTTTTGATTTTTATTTGTATTACTGCTTCGGGTTCTAGGAAATGAGAGCATACTATGTATGATATGAAGTAGTCATTACCCCCTTAAGGTAGGGTAGTTCATCGCCCACCATTGGTTTGGACTTGCGTGGGTCCCTTTAATGATGCTGGGGCATTCACGGGCCCTGGAGACCAAGGTGATGGCCATATTGATAAGGGGTAGAGCTCATGTTTGGCTTTTGACCACGAGCTATTTAAAATATCCTAGCCATCCTTTGCATTTTATAATATTCTTTTTCTTTGTTTCTTGCTTGTGGCCCTGATAAGCTTTTAACATTCTTTTAGCTACATAACCTATGGGGCAACGTTTCTATGCTCGATCTAGATATGTGGACAAAGGGAGGGGCTGTGCCAGTGCCTTGTGGACCCAGAGGTCATGTGGACCTAGAGAAGGAAAATGATGAAATAGGGCTTGTAATATGTGGAGGATAGTGAAAAATGTGGAACGTGAAAATGAGACTACGCCACCAAAATCGGTGTTTCCCAAGTAGCACCCTTCCTAAAACCATAGGTCAATAGGGGAGATCCCACATGACTAGGATTGAGGATTAAACCCCCATTTGAGGTGAGAGAACAAAACCATGGTCAAAACCCTTCTTTCATCCAAGTTACCCAATAATCCATCCCCATGATGAGTAAGGAAAAACAAACATAAGCACTTGATTGCACCATGAAAAGCATACTTTTTGGGTTGTGTTACCCACTACTTTATGGGTGATATCCCTAGAAGAACTTTTTTCTCCAAGATGGTCCTCAGCTGGTAGCCAAAAACCCCTTGCTGCGACCAGATAGCTCAATGTTCCATTTTCTCTGCCACCTAAGCGAAATTTGTGGTCCCTTGCTTATCTGTTTTGATCGCATGTTTGAAGGTGGGCATCCCGACCCCAAAGATATGACTTTTCATTGGTTCAATTTGAGTAATTTTCCTTACTTATCATGGACACTTTTGGGCATGGATTGGTGGGGGGATTCGACGGAAAGAGTGGGATAGGTTTGTAGTCTTGTCTCCTCCCTCAGTTTGGTGGTTAGCCTTGTATCCTAGTCCTATGGGATCTCCTTTACTAGCCATTAGCTTTAAGGTTGGCATTACATGGGAAATCCTAATTTAGGTTGTGTGGTCTTGCTTCTCGACACCATATATGCCACTCCCTTCTGATCATTCTAACTCCATTCATCAATTTTCCCATCTGGGTCCACATAGGGTTCGCCTCCCCCTCCCCTTGTCCACACCTTGGGCCGGGTTTGGAATGATGCCCTAGAGGTTGATGCTAGCTAAAAAGAAAAGAAAAAACATAATTTGGCCACTCTCAATAGGAAATGTACCACAAAATGAAAAATATGGCCGAGACATACAAATTTAGCATGTGGGCAAAGCCAAACATGAGCTCTACCCCTTATTTATGGCCATCACCCTGGTTACTATGGGCCCTAGATGAGCTCCCTTCACATTAAGGAACCCATGATTGTCCCAACCCTTGGTGGGCAATGAAATGTCCCACCTTAAAAGGGGGTACCTACCACTATATCCTACACATCATGCTCTCATCTCTTGGAGCCTCGAGCAGTGTTGAGGAAAAATCAATCAAAAGGCAAAAAGCATATGTAGAACGGTGGAAAAACAAAGGCTAGGGTCACTCATGTACCACGATTTTCTCCCTCCTACACTCATATTCAAGTGTGGGTTCCCCTCATTATAGCTACCCTTGTACCATGACATGTGGCTTGGATCCTTCCCTTCCCCTGATCCCCACTCTGTTCCATCACTATATCACTCTCCACCTATCACTTGATGTATATATCATGGACCTGTTACCCACCTTTAAAGGATGAAACCACTTATAGGGTCCTTAGTCACCCCCCTTATTAATATTGGAGACAGTCAAACATGCCACAATGAAGTGCCCCACTAATTCCATGATTTGTATGCTCTTTTACTTGATTATTCTAATGATTTGTTGTATTGGAGGGCAAGGGGATGCATTGGATTTATGCAAGATTGTAGGTGGGTCTCCATTATGGGGTCCAAATCCTACAGAGGGCAACATTGGCACTTGTTGGATGAGCGTTGAGAGCCATGGGCATCCACCATAGCAAATAATACTTCATGGATCCCCAACACCATTCATAGACTGTTTGTATTCCACCTTTGGGATGAGGATGATGTACCTGGACCACCATGCCCAGTTGATTCCACACTTGTACCACACACTTGGTAGACGTTCCAGGGTCGAGATGAGGATGTGTCTCACTACAAGAGATAAAGGGGGGATTATGTCATCATCCTAGCCCTTACATATGGTTTATATGCACTATCGATCCACTTGGAGACCCATGAGAATGTCATTATGCTCTTTACACTCACTTGGGAGCACCACACATGACTTGCTTGGAAAACAAGGGGCCAACCCCTTGTCCGCTATGTTTGGAGCCTTTTCACTCAACTTGGCACATTTGGACTCCATTAGGCCTCCTCAATGGTCAACCGACTCATCATATTCATTATTTTTCCCTTTTGAGAGACTATTTTTGTATTATTGAGCTATCTTGGTGGGCTTGTCACCAAGTCATGTCATTATTATGTATTATTTTATTGTTTGGGGCTAAATTAGGTCAACTAGGCAAATCAAATCCCCTTTAGAGTTGTATAAATATGAGAGAGACTCATTCTAACCTCTTATCATCACTTGGATTGGATTAGTATCTCTTGAGAGATTTTCACACTTTTTGCTGGGAAAACTTCTTGGAGTTTCTAGATGCACTATTATGTTTGGATTTGTGCTATTGTCTTTGGAGCTTCTTTCTAATGCAAAGTTGATGAACGAATATACTCTTTCTCTCATGTAAGTGAACTTTTAATGTTATTCATATTATATTACTTGTCAAATGCATGTATATTGTTATGATTATTCTTGAATGGGTTAATGCAATGTGAATTTTTTCTGGAACCTTTGAATTAGTGATTTAATGCATGCGTTGTTCTTGAGGGATTGGGTGAATGTTCCTAGAGGCACCTTTTAGGTTGAAAGACCTCAAAACTTCATCTCTTTGGAAAATTTGAAGTATAAATCTCTAATTACCTAGTTGTTTCTCTTAAGTAGGTTAGTGAAGGTTAATTAGGGCTCTTTAGCTCACGAAATTCCTTGATCTAGGTGTATCTTGACTCCATTAAGCTCCCCTAAACACGACACTGATCCTCGCATCGTTTTGGTGGTCAAATTTATCTATCTTTTCTTCACTCTTCTAAATTCTAGGCCTAACCCTAGATGTCAGGCCAGGGTAACTCCAGAATGAGCGGAATAAAAACTGATATCTAATCTCATTAGAGAACTATTGATTATATACAAGAAGGAGACGGAACAGTTCATCTTCTTGATGACTGTTCACGTTCCAGTTCACCCATCCGTTGAGGATTAGGTGTCAACATTCCCCCCCTTAATCTGAAGGGATGTTGGTGAGTCCAAGCATCGTTCTGAATCTTTCAAGCTTTTCTCTTCCAAGCGCTTTGGTGAAGATGTCTGCAATTTGCTCGTTTGTGGAACAATGACGGAGATGGATTGTTTTGGCCTCAACATGATGTCGGATCAGATGATATTTAGTATTGATGTGCTTAGTACGATCATGGAACTTTGGGTTCTTGGCCAACTTTATTTCAGAGGTGTTATCAATCATGAGTGGAGTTGATTGTATTTGTTTTACCTGCAAATCTTCAAGAATTTTCCTGAGCCACACAATTTCTTTCGTTGCTTCAGCTGCTGCCACGTATTCTGCTTTTGTTGTGGAATCTGCTGGTACTGATTGTTTGCGTGATCTCCAGGAGACAGCTCCTGATCCAAGTCTCATAGCATATCCTGAAGTAGATACCCCAGTTTCTTTGTCTCCATCGAAGTCTGAATCAGAGTATCCAATCAAGTTGAAGTCGTCCACCTGTGTATACTTGATTCCAAGGTCTTGAGTTCCCTTCAAGTACCTTAGAACTCTTTTTGCAGCGGACCAATGTCCCTCACAAGGCTTTTGCATAAACCTGGAGAGGATTCCAACAGCAAATGAAATGTCTGGTCTGGTAGTAGTGAGGTAGATGAGACTTCCTACAAGCTGTCTATACTTTGTTGCATCCTCAAATTCCTTTCCTTCAATAGATGTGAGCTTCAAGTTTTGTTCCATTGGAGTAGAAAGAGGATTGCACTCTGTCATGCCAAATCTGTTTAACAAATCTCCAATGTATTTCTTTTGAGAAAGAAATATGGATTTTGGACGTTGGGTTACTTTAATGCCAAGATAGTAATGAACATAGCCCAAATCAGTCATTTCAAAACTTTTTCCTAATTCTTTCTTTATTGATGCAATATAGCTTTCATTGTTCCCTGTCATTAAAAGATCATCTACATATACCACAAGATATACAACTGTTTTGCCAACTTTCTTGACAAATAAAGTTGCATCATCAAGATCAAAATGTTTGAAGTTGAGTTTCAGAAGATGCTCAGTTAGTTTTTCATACCAGGCTCGTGGTGCTTGTTTGAGGCCATACAAGGACTTCACAAGTTTGCATACTTTGTGTTCATGTCCTTTCACAGCAAATCCTTCAGGCTGGGACATAAAAACATTTTCTTTTAGATCTCCATTCAAGAATGCAGTTTTTACATCCATTTGATGGACTTTCCAACCGTTCTGAGCAGCTAGTGCAAAGAGTGTCCGGATGGTGGCCCATTTTGCTGTGGGGGCAAAAGTTTCCTCATAATCGACCCCTTCCTTCTGTGCAAAACCTTTTGCCACAAGCCTAGCTTTGTGCTTGTCAAGTGAGCCATCAGCTTTGTACTTGTTCTTGTAGACCCACTTGCAGCCAATTGGTTTGGTTCCAAATGGAGGATCAACCAGCTTCCAAGTGCCATTCTTTATGAGGGCATCATACTCCTTCTGCATCGCTTCTTTCCATTCATCATGAGAAGCAGCTTCTTTGAAGGAAGTTGGTTCAAAATCTGTAGACAAGTTCAATTCACAATCATAAGTAACATCCATATCAACAGGTGAATTAGAGTTATCTACATCACCTCCATATTGTCGGTTTGTATTTCTGGTTCCTGTTTTTCCAATTTCATCAGGATGAACACTTTCAAGTGTCTTTGTCAGCCACTTTGGGGGACCTTTCTGAGATGGTCCAGGCTGCTCTGTTGATTGAGTTGGGACTGAATCAAGATTAAGTCTCCAATTCTATCAATTACATCACTTAAAGCATCATCCGTTGTTGGAGTGTCATGCAGGGGAGATTGTTTTTCAGAAGAAGAAGATTCCACATGTTGATCTAGTATAGGAATCCCCCCTTCAAGATGTGGAATCTGATTCTCAAACTCTTGAAATGATTTTGGTTTTGTGAATCTATCCAAGCGATCAAGTTGCCGCTCAACAACACTGTCAGATTTGGATGATTCAAGAAAAATGACATCTCTAGATATAACAAACTTTTTATTTACTTCATCATAGAGACGATATGCTTTAGAGGTGTTTGAATACCCCAGGAAGATACACTTACGACTTCTAGCACCAAGTTTGTTTCTATGTACCTTTGGTATTAAAGCATAACAGGTGGAACCAAAAATCCTGAGATGTTTTACCGAAGGAACATGTCCATACCACAATTCATAAGGAGTCTTGTTTCTTATAGCACTAGATGGACATCTATTCTTTATATATGCAGCACATAGAACAACATCAGCCCAAAACATTGTCTTTACATTTTTGAAGAAAAGCATGGATCGTACCATATTCAAGATTGTTCTATTCATTCTTTTTGCTACACCATTCTGTTGAGGATTATAAGGCACAATTGTTTGATGTTTAATCCCATGTTGGCGAAGATAGTGTTCAAATTCATTTGATGTATATTCTTTTCCATTATCAGTGCGAATAGACCCAATATGAGATTGTGCATCATTTTCAATCCATTTATGAAAATTCTTGAATGTTTGAAAAGCATCAGATTTGTTCTTCAATAAATAAACCCAACACATTCTGGTGTAATCATCAATAAATGTCATGATATATTTATTTCCATTTGCAGAAGGAACAGGCATTGGACCACATAAATCTGAATGAATGTGTTCAAGCTTCCTATGTGCTCTTGAATGTGAATCATGAAAAGACTGTTTGCTATGCTTTCCTAGAATGCAAGCATCACATTGCTTATGTTTTCTAGGAATTGTAGGCAAACCAGCAACACCATTTTTCTTCAACAAGCGGAGACTATCATAGTTTAAATGTCCAAATCTAGCATGCCATAATAAACTTGACGGAAGTGTACCTTCTTCATGATGAGAAATATATGAGAAATGTTGTGCATGAGCAGAGGTTCCTTGCAGTTTAAGAAGTCTTTCTTCTTCTATACCCCTCATGACAAGTGAGTGGTCAGATGCCTTTCTTACCTCGAGCTTTCCATCAAACATATGAATGGAGCAGTGTTTTACGAGTCCGACCAGGACTCCGACTCGGCCGAGGATCGACTCTGACTCCGACTCCGAATCGGTAATGACTCGGCCTAGTCGATTTCAATGACTCGGTCGTTGTAAAAAATACATTAAATATTTATTTTTTTTATAAAAAAACATAATTTTAAATATTTTAAACATAATTTTAAAGATTTTCATTCATGTTTCCAAACACATAGCATTATAATATAGATGGAAGACAACATATGATCAAAGTAGGCTCATGAACCAATCCATTATATCAAAATGGTACCCAATGGCTACATAGTCAACTGTCATACATGATCAAAGTTAAAGACTCAAAACAAAATACAAATAACCAAGGAGGCTAGAAATGGCCTCTACAACAAAAGTAAACTGTGATGCTGACCAGACTCCAATACTAGTACTACTGGCTACTGCCAGAGGAGCCAAGATCATATCGACCAATCTCTGTATCAGACTCATCATCATCATCAGAGTCAGACAAGGGGCCCCATGCCTCCTCATCATCATCGTCTCCAACTGCAACTGTAGAAGTGGTGCCAGTACCACTAGCAGATGCAAGCTGAGATAGAGTAGATATGCGGCTGAGCAGAGGAAGCACCTACAACTGGAGTCCTACTCCTCGGAGTCCTTGCTGGCTGTGAGACTGAGGCTGGTGGATCGGGATCTGCATTCAATTGAACAGGCTGAAGTTGATGTTCCAGACCCAGGTCAAGTTCATCAAGATCCTCATCAGGATCAAACTCTGGTGCACGACTCTCCACTACCCAATCTAATGTTGGATCAATGTCTTCCAACACAATGGGATCTGAATTAGGTCTTTTGTTCAGCAATTGGTTCCGTCTGAGCCGAAGGTTGTATTGGACAAAAACTAGATCATTCAACCGTTTTTGCTCCAAACGGTTTCTCTTCTTTGTGTGAATCCTCTCAAAGACAGACCAATTGCGCTCACACCCAGATGCACTGCAAGTTTGACTCAAAATACGAATTGCAAACTTTTGCAATTGAGGGCACTGGCCACCAAAGGCCTCCCACCATTGTGCTGCAAAAAACATAGGAGTGTAATGAATTATGAGTTAGATGAAGGCTGAAGCTCAACAAAATTACAAATTATATCTAACTTTCAAATTATAAATGATTTAACAAACTTTAGTCTTTAATAAAAAAAGTAAAACTGTAAAACCGTTAAGAAATTGAAAATTGAAATTTTTGTTTACCTGGCTCATCTGCTTCTCTTGCAATCTTTGCTAGGTTCTTCCCAAAGGTACCTGTTGCATTGCTGAAGGATGTGACCTGTTGATGTATCTGCAGCTGATCAGACTCCGATGGGATCATGCGTTCAATGCAATCAACCAGTCCATCTCTGCCCTCCCCGCTCAAAGCTCCTGACTCCTTAGCTCTATAATGATACCATGGGTTCAAAAAATACCCAGCTGCATGTATAGGGCGATGGAGTTGATTGTTCCATCTTTCATCAATGATTGCCCAAATGGGCCCATACTTTGCCACTCTATCCTTGTATGCTGTCTTTATTTGCTCCTTTGCTTGATCCATAGCCTCATAAATGAAGCCCATAGCCAACCTTTCCCCATCCACCAACCGCAACACCTTAACCAGTGGCTCAGCAAGCTTCACAATCTCTGCTGCCTTTCTCCAAAAAGTTTCATCATGGACTTTCCTTTTCAATTCTCTGCCTTCTGGTTTGTTAGACCAATTGGTTTGATTCCATTCATCACTGGAAAACATCTTTTGCAAGTTTCTATGTTGGGAAAGCATAGATTGCAATGTCAAAAAATGTGTAGCAAATCTAGTGATGGCAGGCCTAATAATATCCTTGCCTCCAGTATGTTTCCTCATGAGACTCAAAACCAGTGTATGATTGTAGATAAATTTTGTTATGCTTTTGGCATTATCTACAGTGTTTCTGACCCAATCTAATTTTCCAATATCCTCAAGCATGAGGTCTATGCAATGTGCAGCGCATGGGGTCCAAAAGATGGTCTTGTGTTTTTCCTCTAACAGTTTACCAGCAAGAACATAGTTAGAGGCATTGTCAGTGATGATTTGAACAACATTAGCCACCCCCACATCCTCAATAACCTCATCCAATAGCTGAAACAACAAGTGGCCATCTTTTACCTTATCAGATGCATCAACTGATTTTAAAAACATGGTTCCCTGTGGGCAGAAGACAAGAAAGTTTATGATGGTACGGTTTCTTTGATCAGTCCATCCATCTGACATGATGGTACACCCTGTTCTTGCCCATGAGTCTTTGAACTCTTGCAAATACTCATTAATGGATTGAATTTCTTTCTGCAAACGAACCCCCCTTAGCTCTTGCATAGTAGGGCCTTTGAAGCCTTTTCCAGCAGCATGTATGGCATCAAACATAGGCTCATAATATGGTGAACGAGCAGCATTAAAGGGGATATCAGCATCATACCACCATCTAGCTATGTAGTCACAAGCAGTCTCCCTCAATTCTTTCTTCCAATGGTCATCTAAAGTGGGCTGAATTTGACCTTTACTTACTTCAGCACCATGTGCATCTGATGGAGAGGAGGGAGTGAAATAACTTTTGATAGTCACATTACCCTTCATTCTACCCTTTCCCTTATCTTGAACTGAACCAAAAGAGGGAGGAACATAACGGAAAGGGTTGGATGCCTCAGTTTGAGGGATAGAGGAAGAACCCTCAAAATCATAGTGGGGGTTGGTAGCCATCATTCTTTGTATCTCCCTCTTCCTCCCAATCTCAGCCTGTATCTCTTGTTGCCTAGCCTTGTCTTCTTTAAATTTTTCAAAGCCGGCCAACAAATTCTTTCTAATCTCCTCAATTTCATCAGAGGGACATGGGGTAATTTGGCCTTTAATCCCTGCCAAGTGTTGTTTCAGCCTATTAATCCCCCCAGGACCTGCCTTAATTTTCTTATGGCAAAATTTGCATTGCATTTGACTATCAACGATTTCAACATATGCCCAAGCAGGATCTTTTGCTCTAGGTGCCATTTTTTGACTAGGAAAACAATCTGAAAATGAAAAAAAAATAAAAAAATTGATTCAATGTTCATTTATTTGACAAAAAACACTCTCTAAGCTTTCTTGATATGCACCTAAAATTTACTAAGCAAAAACAGATTTGTAAGGGTGGAAAAAAATACCTTCAGGCACAAACTGCCTCCTCAAGCTTGCTCCAAGAATCAGCTCCTCAATGCTGCTCCAAATGGCTGCCCAAGAAGCTCCTCACTCCAGCTACAATGCTCCTCCAAGACTTCCTCACTGCTGCTCCAAAACAAGCTCAAGAACTGCGCACTAACTCTCAAAGAAGACTCTCACTCAAATGCATAAGACTGCTGTGAGTGAAATGAGAGCATTTGGCTGTCTTAAATAGAGTTTGGGAGGGGGAAATGGACCCCAAAAGCATTTAACAATTTACCATTACCCTTTGGAATCCACAAACCCTATTAACTTTACCAAAAAACACCAAAAAAGTGAAAAAAAAACATGATTTACGCTGCCCAGCCGCTTTTTATTGACCCGGCCTGGTCAATACGGACTCGGCCTGGTTGACCGAGTCAGCTATGACTCGGCCTGGTCATTGGATGACTAGGCCGAGTCAGCCGGTTACTTGGCCTGGTCGTAATTTTTTTTTTCGACTCGGTTTGACCAGGCCGTTTCCGAGTCAACTCGGCCTGGTTGTAAAACATTGGAATGGAGTGACCTTGCTGGCGGATGTGGACCAAGGACAACAAGTTTCTCTTGAGCTGTGGGAGATATAGAACATGATCCAGAAGAAAGTCTGGAAGACCGGGCAGTTGAAGCCTGATTGTGCCAAGCCTTGATGGCTTGATTTTTGACTGATCTGCAAAGTATACTGCTCCATCAACATTGTCAGTGAAATCTTCAAAAAAATCTTTCCTATGAGTCATATGACAGGTTGCTCCTGAATCAAGCAACCAATCATTTTTCGAAGAAGCAAGTGAAGCATTAAACAAATTTTCATTTACTCCAATGTTACATTGTGCCTCAATATAGTGAGCGGATTCAGGTGCTTTACCTTTGTCTGTGTCATCAGTTTTACCTTTCTGCTGATTTCTTCTCTGCTCAATTTTGTCCCATGGTAGCTTGCATGTAGAAGCATCATGTGATCCATTTCGTTTGCAGCGAATGCAATGCAGATCTGCCTTTTCTGCTTGAAAATGTCTGCCCCCCTGCCTCTGAAGTATCTTCCTCTTCCTCTTCGTCCACCTCTTCCTCTTGTAGAATCTTGAGTAGGATGCTTTTCTTTATGAGCAAGGCAAACAGTCTCTTCAGAAGATTCAGGGACTGTTTTCTTTCCAAAGGCTTTCTCTCTTTCAGCAAACTTTTTCACAAGAGAGTGAAAGGTTATATCTTTAAGATTTCCATTTGCTTGTAATGACTCAAGATAATTGGAGTAGGTAGGATAGAGTGCTTTGAGAAAGGCAATAAGAGAGATATCTAGCTCAACCTTAGTGGATTTAATATCATGCATTATAGACTTTATTTCAGATGCAAGAGCAAGAGGATCATTATTTTTCAGTTCAAGAGTGAAGAGTTTAATCATGAGCTGAACAACTTCAAGTGCAGAATGTGTATCATAGAGTTCTTTCAGCTTTTGTAAAGCTTCAAAGGCAGTGGAATAGGATAAAATATGACGACTTACTTCTTCATTTACAGATGCTGCGATCAATGCATAGGCTTTGCTGTTCTTGTTTTCCCAAATGACAAGTTCTTTATCTGATGTAGGCTGCACAGGGTTTTTGTTTTCTTCTCCGACACACACTCCTTTCCACAACTCATTGTAGATGAGGGTGTGTTTTACCATCCGAGGCCATTCAGAATAGTTCTCCTTGCCAGTGAGAACTATTCTGACCATAGAGATGATTGAATGCATTCTGTAAAAAATTACTTCTGCTAAAAAAAAATCCTTACTTTACAGCCTTTAAATCCCTCTAATATTTGCTAAAAGCATCAGCATTTCATTGTACATATCACTGGGACTACAAGCACCTTAACTTTCCTTTAAGAATCAATACAGCCATTACCCAGATTAAAAAAATATATCAAGTGATGTGCTTAGAAGAATGCATTGGACATCCAGATGTTCTGACCTTTCCTTGGAAGATGAATCATATTACAAACTAATTACCGCATGGGCTAATATGGGAATAGTATCGAAGTTGTGCAGGATCCGCGCACTTCGTTCAATCAGGTAAAGTGGGTCAGATAACTTCGAAACACGGATTAACGTCTTGTATATGCTTGTCTAAGTATCACCCAGGCTTTCGACTCTTGGCTGCCGGTTCTGTTGTCTTCACCTTCAACCTTTACAGTGCAAATATATCAATGTCAAACTTTTAAGGATATAAAAAATGAGGCGGAGAAGTTTGAAAAACGGCGTAGTCCCAGAGGATTAACCCGGCTTTGAGTTCATTTCCTATTGACTGTCACGGTAATAAGACTCACGGTTTCTGCAGTCAATAGATTGCCCAGTTCGATCGTTCCCAAAATTTAAAGTTCATTTCCTATTGACTGTCACGGTAATAAGACTCACGGTTTCTGCAGTCAATAGATTGCCCATACAAAATCATCGATTGTCTCCGCTATTTTCCTGCTTCAAACTTTCAGTTATTTCATGTATTTTGACATTTGTAAAATAGCGTTTCTTCGACTTCAAAATTTCCTAATTTGTGTTCCTTTCACTCTAAATATTCAATATATTTTGCGTTCCTTGGGTCGAAAACGGAAGCAAACGACAAATAACTCACCAAAAGGGATACATTACGCTTTCAGACATCTCGCATTAATAAAACTTGACATTAACAGGCCAATATCCTTCACCGGGTCCAATTCTATAATCTGCAACTGAGAACAACGAGCTGCAAGTCAGCGTTTCTTCGCCCTTCGTAGACAAAACTCCAAAGAAACAGCAGCAAGACCTGGTCAATAGTAACGGGCGGTTTGAATGGAAAAACGGAATTTCACACAGTCTTCGATGCGCAGAGAATGAAACGCAGGACAAAGGCAATCAATGCGCAGAGAGACAAACGTTCAGGCATGGCTAGACAACCATTCAGGCAGGCAATCAATGCGCAGAGAGAATCAATGTTAGACCATGTCAGGCCAGGCAGAGGCAGAGCAACGCAGGACAGAGCAACGCAGTGCTCAGGGTAGAGGCAGGAGTTACAACTAATTTTAGATCCTGGGACCTGTGCTCTGATACCATGTCAGGCCAGGGTAACTCCAGAATGAGCGGAAGAAAAACTAATATCTAATCTCATTAGAGAACTATTGATTATATACAAGAAGGAGACAGAACAATTCTTCTTCTTGATGACTGTTCACGTTCCAGTTCACCCATCCGTTGAGGATTAGGTGTCAACACTAGATGGTCACCTAGGGCATCAAGTAAAATCTTTTGTAGCCATCCAAACACCTTGAAAATTGGTCCACGACAGCACTGGGGTGTTCTCAAGTGGTACTCCAAGTTTGAAGCAATTCTGATGGTGGAATCTTAAGATATAGCAATACCTAGCCACAAGACCATCTCTCTCCCTAGGTTGATTTGGGTTAGTGTCCTCACTTGGGTCATTTCATTTGTATTCCAAAACAAAATTTGTCCTTTGATCCTATTCTTTCCCCTGATTAGGTCAAGCCCCTCTTTGGTTGATTAACTGCATACCCTTGACCTTGTTTGGGTCCGCTTGGGTTCTTTGTGGTCCCACAACTCTACAACTCAAATTCCACAAGGATTATATAGAATTCATTTCTTCACAAGGATCCTTAAGCCTAGGAAGTCCCTTGTCAAGGCATTTCCTTCAACCCTAGGTCTAGGTATCCTCATAGCTCTTCTTAGAGAGCTAATCACCTTGCTTTCAAAGCAAGCAAAGCCAATTACTTGAGCCTCTCTTGTGAATAGGTTTTAGGAATCACTCCTCATCCCATCATTGAACTATTCATCCTTGTGATTCCTCTCATATCGGGACTCCTCTCATTGGCGAAAGTCTATAAAGAGTAGGGAGTTTTAGTTAAGGTGACAATGGGCTGTAGCTCCATTGTTGCCCCTTGACCTAGTAGTTGCTCTATAGGATCCCCTCCTAGGACCCTTTCTAGTTTGTGCAGTAACATGTTGGATTGCCCATCTCCTAACGTACGCTCTTGACAGAGGGGCGAGGGGACATATTTGTGATGTAGGGAGTAGAGATCAAATGGCACAATATATTGACTTCATTAGTGGCTATTAGGGGCTGTTCGTTGCCGATTGAAGAGATATCTATGAGAAAACTTTCTCCTATGCGGTCACACACTTTTGGTGGTTAACAAGGCCCATATGTATGGCTTTCTTATGCTGTCTCTGCTTGTGCTCATGCTCGTGCGACCTGCGCATGTTACTTACGGCTCCTGTCAGGTCACATAGTGCCAATGTTATCAGAACTGCACCAGTTTCAGTTAACCCCAAAACTAGGAACTGGACTGGAGAAAAAGAAAAATTTGAAAAAAAAGCCTAATTCACCAAAATATACCTCAATATAATTTTTTTGAAGAAAAACATATGTGCATGTGTATCCATATGAATCCAAACTATCGTACAAAAACATGCAGAGTTCCTCGTGTATATACCAAGTTAAAGTGCATGTAACCAAAATAACATTGCCGACAATCCATCTTTAAATTAAAATACATCAACCAAGAGGCTTTAGGTGGCCTCTAGAGTCCAAAAAAATCATTCTACAAGAAATACCTACATATTATCAAAATCATCATCAATATCACTCTCCAAGCATCACTTAACATGTCAAATTGAGATTTTGTTTGAGAAATGAGTACATTTTTACTTTGGTCATGACAAGAGTCCAATAATCAAAGCCATCAACATTGAGGTACATAAAGGGCTTGGTGCTCTTGATTAAATGCTAGTTCCAGTCCCTTATACATGACGAAATCCAATGGAAACATTGCAATCCCCCCAATCCTGAAATCTTGAAATTTGTTAAGTTTGCTAGACTTTGAGTGGGATTCAAAATTCTATTTTCTCCATATGAAATCCAGTGAGGTTGGAATCACTCTCAAACATCCTAAAACAATTAATGGTAATATTAAAAATTTAAGTAAAATGATTACTTTAAAAATTTAACATTACCTTTAATTACATAGCATTTGTAGGGCCCTAGGGTTGGATATTAGGTCGCTCCTCTCGTAACTTTTTTTTTTTACATTTTATTTATAAAATTTGCATTTCCGAGGTCCTTAGTTTCATTATATATAACTTGTTGGTATTGTTTTGAACTAACCGATTTGGTTATAAAAGGTTGGTTTGGTATCAAATTGGCCTTTTCCAGTTCTATGTCACTCATCGAGCTAGTTAGGGCCTGAAAATGGTAGGATCAACTAGTTCAACTGGTTCCAGTTTGGTTGTGATAACATTGTGCATTACCTTTTGCATGCTCCTAAAACCTGCATGTGTGGCTTGACCTCGTTGTTTTTCTTGTACAGTTGTGTTGCTGCTGCAAATTTGCAGTATGATCTCTATTGAGAATTATTCTTGTTGTAGAAAATCACTCTTGCTGATTTTCTCCTTGACCCTATATGTTAGTTTTTGTAACATCAGACGTGTTCTAGCCTTGAAACTTTGTGGAGAGGCTAGAACACATAGATCTCCAAAACCCAAAAATTGTTTATGGAAATTTCGCCTAGAAATGAGTTAATTAGATTATTAACTAGTTTTAAAATATTGCCTAAGTCTAAACTTAGGGAATATGGTTAATTAATCAATTTTAATTAAGTCAAGGTGAGAATCATCTAGAAACTCACATGGGTCGATCCCGAGATGATCCTAGCCATCAATTGTGTTTTAATCTTGGTCGTCGGTGCACCAATAGAGCATTACAAGAGGAGGTCAATGTGGTGATGGAGAAGACACTTCAGCAGTTTGATCTCTGAGCAAATCGATTTACAGAGTAGCAACAATAAGTTGTCGAAGAGAGCTAGAGATCGAATGAGTGAGAGGGGCAGAGATAGTGAGGTTGGAGGGGGCATTCCAGAACCAACAAGTGCATTTGCAGAGAGGCAAAAGAGCCACAAAGAGGCTGATGTTGGGGCAGCGCACCAGGGTCTAGAGGCAAGATCTATTTGCCGAGAGGGAGAGATGTTTTCAGTTCCAGAGGCCGGGAAGGAGTCCTAGAGTGCCATAGAAGCATCTTTCCAGTTAGCAGAAGGCATAATGATTTCATAAGGGACTAGTTTGAGGCTAGACGTCAAGCAGGTTGCGCAGAAGGTCAGAGGACCGAATTTTTGAAGGCAAGTCGTGCCAGGAATTGGTATGTGTGGTGAGGAAAATTCCTCACTAGTTTTTTCCTAGTATTTTTCCTTTTAGGATGTTGAAATTTCTAAGTCTAACCCGTATAAATTTTCCTGCACTATCTGGTTTATTTCTCCTACTTGTTTAATTACTGAACAAGTTATTTAACCATATAAACACTGAAATAAACAGATCATTGACTGAAAGAAATAGACAAACACACAAGGGACACCATTATTTTTGGACAATCATCCCCGGAAAAACCCAAATTGGGAAAACCGGTGCAGCAGTTCTGAGGGTTTTATGATTAAGCAAGTTTTCTTGAGTACAACTGGGTGCCAAACTGGTTCACTTGACAAAGAAATTTATTTGGTAGTAATACCTCTCTTCGAAAGCAAATATTCTGAAAGTGTGCCCCACGAAACTCTCTCCAGTGTCTCTTTGAGGCTCAGTGTCAACCCTCTTGGCCTCTGCGTCAGCCTCCTAACGCACTGCGCAACCTTTCTGGCCCTCTACATAACTTCTGCAGCCTCTGCGTCACTCATGTAGGCCCTTTGGCCCTCTCCGTAGTCACTGCTGGCCTATGCGTGGCTCCTGTTGGCTCTACGTTTTCCTCTCCGCCTTTGCGATGGTCCTCCGACACTATCTCTGCCTCTCTGCTATGCACTCATTGCCCCTCGCTACAACTCTGATCACTGGTTTGATTTCTCTTAGCAAACCCCGCTCGAGAAAATTGAACGGACTGATCAATCTGGTTGATCTCCAACTGACACTCAAGCCTCCTTTTATACTTTTTTTGGTTGAGTTTTCAATGGTCGAGATTACATCTCTAATCAATGGCTAAGATTAGATTTGGTTTGATCCATTTCATTTAGAACCTTATCACCAAGTTTTATATTAGTACCCATTAATATTTTTATTTTCCTAAGTTTAGGCTTAGGAACCCATTACAAATATTAATTATTCTAATATCTCCTTAACTAGGTGGAATTTCCCTAAACTATTTCTGGATATTGGAGATCTCATGTGCTTTAGCCTCTCCATCAAATATTCATGGCTAGAGCACGTCCAATGCTACCCCAAATCAACACTCCCTCTTAGCGAGGAATGTGCTCTAGTAATACTCCACCATTGAGCATCACCCTGATCATTTGACACCAGTACCTGTGCTGATGCTAGGTCTTTTTGCTCAACATCCTCTGCACTACTGCATCCTTTATTGCTGCCCATGGCTCTACCATTGCCACTGCTACATCTGTACATCAACTCCCTCTGCATCCGTGCTGCTGCTGGTCCTTCCTTCCAACACTGCATCCGCATTGTGCAGTTCTCTCTCATCATGCTGCATTGTGCTGCCCATAGCACTACCACTGCTACTGCTGCACTGCAACTTAGTTAGTGAGAAGTAAGTAATTGATATACCCAACTACTGACATCCTTGTCAAGCTAGAAACCCTACCGATGCTGAAGCTCTCTCTGCCGCTATCTTGTGCTCCATTTGCTACCTTTGCGTTGCTGCAACAAACTTTGTGCCTTAGGCACCGCTGCAAACACCTCTGTGCCTTCCTGCACTGCTGCAACCTCGTTTATGCCTCTCGCACTTTTGCAACCCTCTCTGCGTCGCCAGGGACTACTCCACTCTAGCACTCTTTGTCGCTCCATCCGCATTTGCTTCTACCGACATCCGCCATCCTGCTACTGTCACTTTGGGGCTCTTGTAGCTGGATATGATCCATGAGTCTGGGTACCTCAAGGATCCTGCCCCACATCTCTTGTAGTCCTCCTGACTAAAGCTCGATGTCTCGCCACCTCTTCTTTAGAGGTACATGAGCACTCATGGCACAATTGTCATCATCCTCTACCTCCTTCTCTGCCTTCGTTGGTGTTGCCTTGGAGTCAAACGCCTCTCCCTTATTCTTCTTCCTCAGACATTAGTTTGCATAATGGCCCTGTTCCCCACAGTTGAAGCACTTTATCTTAGAGAGGTCTTTTTTCTTCCTCTTCCTTTGCTGCCCTGCAGATGCCAGAGCCGCATCCTCTTCCTCCTCTTCCTTGAACTGGGCTCTTTTCCCACTACTTCCCGCCTTGGTCAACCGTCTGATCTCTTCTTGGCAAAGAGCTGCCCACAATTCTTCCTAATCTGGAAGATTCGTACTGCCCAAAATGCTTTGGACGTATGTCTCCCATTCGTCGGAGACTGCGTTCGGGGCAGTCCTTACCATTAACTCCTAATCCAGCATGGCCCCTATGGAAATCAGTTGGTCCCGAATCTCCTGCAACCTGCTGAGGAAGTGATCTACCTGCTCCCCCTTCTGCATTTGATATGACTGCCACTGATTTTCCAGTAGCACCTTCCTATACACGGAAGTGCCTTGATACAATGTCGTCAAGGTGTCCCGCATCTCCTTTGCTGCATTCTTCTCAGCAATATGCTAAACTACATGATCCTTGACCCCATCAAGGATTATCCACTTTGCCTTGGCCATCGCATCCTCATACTTTTCATTATCAGTTGGGTCGACTAGGATAGCCACAGTTCTCAAGGCAAAGGCCTTGATGCGATGTCTATCTAGAATAGACAGGATTTTGACCTTCCGGATGACAAAGTTGGATGCCCCGTCTAGCCTGTCCTAATGCCTCAGTCCATTGATGGCCATCTTTGCTCTTCTTTTCGACTCCTCTAAGTCTCTACTTCCCTCTTGGAAGTTCTCTTTTCGACTCCCTCTAAGTCTCTAGTTCCCTCTTGGAAGTTCTCTTCTAGACTCCCTTTGAGTCTCGATCTTCTGACACTATCTCTGCCTCCTATGCACTCATTGCCCCTCGCTGCAACTTTGATCATTGGTTCGATTTCTCTTAGCAAATCCCGCTCTAGAAAATCAAACTGATTGATCAATCTGGTGTATCTCCAACTGACCCTCAAGACTCCTCTTATACATTTTCTGTTGAGTCTTCAATGACTGAGATTACATATCTAATCAACGACTAAGATAGATTTGGCATGATCCATGCCATTTAGAATCTTCTCACCCAGTTTTATATTAATACCCATTAATATTTTTATTTTCCTAAGTTTAGACTTAGGAACCCATTAAAAATATTAATTATTTTAATATCTCCTTAACCGGGTGGAATTTCCCCAGACCATTTCTGGGTCTTGGAGATCTCATGTGCTTTAGCCTCTCCACCAATTTTCTTGGCTAGAGCACATCCGATGCTACCCCAAATCAACATAGGATTGCCATATTTTGGCATTCAGTTGTACTTGGAATCTCACTGTTGCTCAATAATAAAACCCTCAGCTGCTGCACCGGTTTTCCCAAGTTGGTTTTTCTGGGGACTTTTGTCAAAAAATAATTGTGTTATTTTTATGTGTGCGCTAGCGTTTCTCAGTTTCCAGTGTTTCATTTTCCTCTGCCATATTTTTATTTGTGAATGTTGCAGTGTGATTTATTCAGTTTTTGCCGTAGAAAGCAACAAATAAATTGTTAAAAAAAATTAACAATTAGGCGAATAATTTCCAGTTGCTGCAATAGGATTCTAGTTTGGAATTTTCACATGGTATTAGAAGGTAGTTGATCGGTTGGAGAGCTCAGAAGCGAAAAGAAGGAAGTTCGCTGCTTAGTGTGGGCAGCGGGCCGAAATTCCCAAGGGCAGTGCAGTGACTCTGCCAGAAGATAGAGTTACTTGTGGGGGTTCGATTTTTCTGAGTGGGGTAGAAAAATTCGATCTCTCCAAATTGAGTGATTCCAGAGGTAGAGGGAGCAACTCAATACTTTTGTTGAGAAGATATCTAGCTAGATGCAGTGGTTTTGCCAACAGTTTGTCAGAGTAGAGTCAACTTCAGGGTGGAAGAGAGAAGAGCACACATAGAGGGGAAATTTTCCTCAGGGAACTTCTAGTCTCAAGAAGTTCGACTTTTCATTGCTGATTGATAGTCGTTGTGAACAAATGTTCTCACTCTAGTAGGGAGTGTGAATAACAAAGCAGCAGTAGAGCAGAGGGAAAGAGGAAATTTTCGACAGTTTGTTGAGATGGCCACTGCAGGGCTTCGTGATCAGGTAGGTTGGATGGAGCTTCCAACTACATCATCTAGAAGGCAAGGATGGCCTTCCTTCTATATGAATATGGCTTGAAAGCTTATATTGACGTAGTGGTGGCAATTCCCATGGATGTAGATCAACTGAAAGAATACAAGATGGAGATCGCGCGGGCGAAGTGTTTGATCCTAGATGGAGTCTGGGATCATATAGTCTCACATATAACTGGCAAAGATACTGCCAAGCAGATGTGAGATGCTCTTCCCTTGCTATATTAGGGTACTTCCAAGTAGCGGAAGATGTACCTCGAGGAGAAGCTGAGGATCACCTGGATGGAGAAAGGGGAAGGCATAGACCCCTTCCTCACCAGGGTTTAGGAGGTTTGAGACCAATTGTCAGTTGTTGGGGCAACACTTCAACCCACAAGCTTGTGAGATTGGCACTCAACAGTCTCTTTGATGACTGGTAGGTCTTTGTCCAAAGAATATTGGGTAAAGACAAGTTATGAGAGTGGGACAGGATGTGGGCTGACTTGCAGCAAGAGGAATTGAGGCGAGCTCTTCTAAAGAGCTCCATTAGTGGCAACAACAATGGATCGAAGCAGGTGAAGGAGGAGGAGAATGTGGCCCTCGCATCTAAGGGTCCCAGCTAGGGACAGGGGGAGCAGAGGAAGAACCTGTCGAAGGTCAAGGGCTTCTGGCTTGGTGAGCTCGGTCACTACAGTACTCAATGTTCTCTCAAGAAGAAGGACAAGGAGGAGAAGCAGGATCAACAGACAACTTCAATAGAGATAGATAGGCTTTCCTCCAGGATGGAGGAAGACTTCGCTATGTTTTCCAATATACCTCTAGGAGTGAGGTGGGGTGACTTGGTGTTGTAGCCCCAAAGTGATACAAATGGGCAAGATGCTTGAGGAGTCCACCTCATGGATCAATACTTTGCTATGGGAGCCCATAGTATTCAATAGCAGGATGGATTAGTGAGAGTTGATGCAGTGAGATACCAAAGTGACTGTCGCAGAGACATGTAGCAGTGAGATGCTGGGGAGCACAGTGCAGAGTTGTGCAGTGTCAGCAACAACATAGATTCTTCAGTGACAGTGTAGATACTAGCAGTAGTCAGAGACTTGGGTGACAATTGCATTATACCAATCACCGTTGATTCAGTATATTGGATGCTTTTCAGTTGCAGATGTTGCAGGTACAACAACAACAGATGAGAGGGAGTTGCAGTGCAGATGCAGTGTTGGCAGTAGTATGGCAGTGTCAGCAACAAAACAAATGTAGTGTATATCATAGTTGTGCAGTGGTTGGTGGGCAGTATAGCCAGACATCAACAGCGTGATAGGAGATGATGTAGAGACAGGGTGTTGTGGCAGGGTGTGTAGCACTAGAACGCATTCCTTGCTAAGAGGGAGTGTTAGTTTTTGTTGCATCGGATGTGTTCTGGCCTTGAAATTTTGTGGAGAGGCTACAATACATGAGATCTCCAAAACCTAGAAATTGTTTATGGAAATTCTGCCTAGAAATGACTTAATTAGATTATTAACCAGTTTTTAAATATTTCTTAAGTCTAAACTTAGGGAGTATGGTTAATTAATCAGTATTAATTAAGTCAAGGCGAGAATCATCTAGAAACTCACACAGATCAATCTAGAGATGATCTTAGACATCAATTATGTTGTAATCTTCACTGTTGGTGCTACAACAGAGGATTATAAGAGGAGGTTGATGTGGTGATGGAGAAGACACTTCAACAATTCAATTTATGAGCAAATCTATTTCCAGAATCCAGAGTAGCAGCAGTCAATTGTCGGAGAGAGATAGAGATCGAATTAGTGAGAGGGGCAGAGACAGTGAGGCTGGAGGAGGCATTCCAGATCCAGCGAGTGCATTTGTAGAGAGGAAGAAGAGCCACAAAGAGGCTGACACTAGGGCAGCACAACAACCTTTAGAGGCAAGATTGATTCGCTGAGAGGGAGAGACGTTTCTAGTTCCAAAGGTCGGGAAGGAGTCCTAGAGTGCCGAAGAAGCATCTTTCCAGCCAGCAGAAGGAAAAATGACTTCATCAGAGACTAGTCTGAGGCTAGATGTCAAGTATGCTGCGCAAAGGCTAACACAAAGGGTCAGAGGGCCGAATTTCTGAAGTCAAGTCGTGCCAAGAATTTCGTGTGGGGTGAGGAATATTCCTCACTAGATTTTTGCTCGTATTTTGCTCTATAGGATTACTAGATTTCGACATCTAATTGTACTCAAAATTTCTCACTGTTGCATAATAATAAAACCCTCATCTGCTGCATTGGTTTTCCCAAGTTGGTTTTTTCGGGGGACTTTTGTCCAAAAATGATCGTGTTGTTTTTATGTGCGCTAGCATTTCTCATCTTCATGCATTTTATTTTCCTCCGTTGTATTTTATTTGTGAAGGTTGCAGTGTGATTTATTCAGTATTTGCCGTAGCAAACAACAAATAAATTGTTAAATAAAATTGTTAATTAGGAGAATAATTTCTAGTTGATGCAATAGGATTCCAGTTTGGAATTTTCACACTATACACTTGGATAAAATCCTTCTTCACCAAGTTATTGAGCTCCTCATGATCTCATTGTGTTTCGTGCTCACTGTTGTGTCTTTCTTCTTTGCCTAGCTTTGCTTTTATAAGCTTCAATTTTTGGTCGAATCCATAACTCTAATCTCCAAAATGATTGGGATTAGATCTCGCTTCACTTGAGATCAATGGTTAGGATTCATCTAGTTCACTAGTGCAAATAACCTTTGCATTTCATTAAATTAAACTCACTTTTCTTATAAAAGGCACTTTACTCCATATTATTAAAGTAAATTTTCTAAGGTTGGAGGGTTTGGACGACTCTCACATCTAGAAAAAGAAACATGTGCAAAATTACTTACTCGATGCTATGAACATGAAGACTCCCTCTTAGCAAGGAAAGTACTTTTTGAAGAGCCACCTAGAACTAGCTTTCCCTTTGGTCCTAGAATAATGTCGCATGCATTATACTTCACCATGCTATTCCTCCATACCTCCTATTCTACAACCTCATCAATGATGTTACTCATTAGTAGTTTGAAAACCTATTCAGAGGCATCCTCTCTATAAGTGTGCTCCTAAGAGCCTCAACATGCTCTTGAGCATCCTCCAATGTTTACGTAAACTAGTTTTGTCTCTTGACAAAATTAGAATGAGCTATTGTCTTCCCTTCTTGACCTGAAGGTTGACTTTTCGAATTGGAAACCTTTGAAAATTTTTCACTCTTTGGAGCCTTCTGTTCCTTGTACTCTGTCGCTAGTAGTGGTTCATGAAACTTTCTAGATGCCAAGTTCTCCTCAAACTTCACATCTTTCCTCACAACTGTCTTCTTCTAAGCTGGAATGAAGATCTTGTAAGCCTTTGAAGTCTCGTTGTACCCTCCAAATATGCCCTTCTCTCTTGAAGGTTGTAACTTAGCCCTTTGCTCCATAGGCACATGGATATATATTGGACAACAAAACATCCTCGGATGTCCTATCTTTGGTTTTATTGTATTAAAATCTTCATGTGGAGCCTTGTCACCTAATATCCTATTAGGATTGTTGTTTTGCACATATATTGTCGTGTTACATGCCTTTGCCTAAAGGAACATAGGGAGATCCTGGTCATCTATCATAGCTTTGGTAGAAACGATGATGGCCCGATTCTCTCCACAGCCACATTCGGCTGAGGGTTGTATGAGACTGTTAACTCCCTCTTGATTTCTGCTTCCTTGCAGAAATCCTTGAAGTCATTAGACGTGTACTCTTCCCCATTTTTCGACATTAAGTCTTTGATCGTCTGCTTTGTTTGGTTCTTCGCATGGGCCTTTAACTCAAGAAACCAACTGAATACCTCATCCTTGGTTTTCATTTGAAGATCCATGTTTCTTGGAAAAGTCTTCAATGAACATACCATAATATGTTGCTCGTTGCACTTATGTCACTGACATCAGTCCAGACACATCTATATGAGAGAGATCCAAGATCCCCATGGACTTGTATCAAAATCTAGCAAGTCTTGTGAGGATGCCTCACAAGACAAAAGCCTGACTAAGACACAACAATGAGGTGTGTTACCAACCAAAAGTGGGTGACCCTAGGAGAAAATTTTCTCCTATTCATCTCTTCCAGCTAGTAGCTAGTAGCCTTTGAGAGCCACTAGTAGCTGATGCTGACGTGCCATTCATATCTCTGCCACTTGCATCAGTCATATGTTTCCTTGTCCATCTAGCAAGAGCACATGTTGGAAGGTGGGCTTCTAATCAAAAGGTACTTTATTCATTTTCAAATCGGGTGCTTATGCTCGTTTATATTTGGGCCTTTTGACATGGATTATGAGGTAACTTGGAATAAAGAAGGGTCTAGGCCATAATCTTGTTCCTTCACCTTAAGTGGGGGTTAATTTTCAATTCTAGTCCAATGGGACCTCCCCTAATGGCCCAATGGGTATAGGAGGGACACTACTTGGGAATCCATGATTGAGATGACATTTTCCCATCTCTCCCTATTCCATACTTAACACTTTCTATCTACATTACAAGCCCCCTTTCCACGTCCATTCTTCAGGTTCAATTGACCACTGGTTCATTGAGACATGGCAACCACACATCCTCATCCTTGGGTAGGGCCTTGTTAATTTTAGATAACAATGGTAAGTTCTATGCTTTAGCACAATTTACTTCAATGTTCCTTTAGCAGCCCAATGTCAATTTCCAATTATATCTAGTAGCAATCACATTAACTTGAAAACATTGATAGCAAATGCAGATAGAACATAAAAACAAGTCCAGAAGACAAGCCAAGCCAATAGGACACAAGTTGTGGCAGAAGCCAGGGACAATCCCCAATGTGGGGAAACTCTTTGATCAATTCTTCTTATTATTCTTCAATAGTTCAGCAGAGAGAGAGAGAGAGAGAGAGTACAAATATCATAATTACATGCCAAAAACAGTGCTGCCAAATCAGTAGTCAAGGAAACTCTAACCAGAAAGTCAACGGTAGTCAACGCTACCCCAAAATGTCCTGCAAGCAGCTCGGTCAATAACAGAAGATTGCGGCCTGCCAAGGGAGTCAAAATCAACCCAAAATCAGCTTGGTCAACCCAGTCAAAGTCTGCTGTAATTTCATCGGTCAACCCTGAAAGTCAATGCAGTAGGCAACATGGTCAAACAATCCCTAAACACCTCGAAAATCATGCCAAAGAATGTGGCCTGTAGAAATTGAAATTCTGCCTGTTAGCGCTTGAAATTTCACCTCAGGCTGAGAAAGGTAAACTCCAAGGCAACATCAAACCACTTGCCTCGTAGCTAGCCCTACGGGGCAGGAGAGGGCTCTCTCCGGTCTATCTTGGTAGGGATCTTCAACAGGCGAGATAACCAATGAGGAAACACTGATTTTAGGCTAGTAAATTGGGATTTTTAGGGTTTTGGTGGAAAGTTGGGGAAAGGCAATTCTGGGTGCGGGGATTGGACACAGTTTTTGCAGGGGGTTCTTTGGGGCAAGGTAGGAGACTGTACTGATGCCTTTAAATTAAATGGATGGATAGAAATGACCGGTGAGGAGCTAAAGAGAGCAAGAAACCTTCAAGAGTTCTCTTTAGACAGATGAAAACATAAACATTAAGCAAATTTAAAAGCAGAGCATGACAATTATGAATTCTACTTTAACACTTCATTCGCCTAATTTGCAGAAGGAAAAGTAAGATGATGAATCATATAACAAATTTACAAGTACAAAGAGATACACACCATCAATACATGTAACCACAGGAATCCCAAAAAAGACTGCAAAACCCTGGTCTTTCTTCCTTTGCCAAAACTGCAGAGATACAATGAATAATACAATAGTAGCTTCTCCCTCAAGTGTCCAACCTCTCCAACCTTTGAAAATGACTAAGAAAATACATAATATAGGCAAGCTAACACCTTTTCTTGCCTCTAGGGGTCGAGCTCATCCTTCTAGGAGCTGTTTCAACCAATTCTAAACTGAGCACTAAAATTTAGGCAGTCAAAACAACTTGCCTCTATAAGCTAGGAAACCAATTCATTCATTAAATGTTTGCTATTTCATGAATGAATCTTCTAGAATAGGTAAATAAGTGTCATGTCAACATGAAAATACATTAATTACATCAAAGAGGGTGAAAAATCCCATCACAAGTCAAAACTGGTCAAAGCTGGGCGAATTCCTGAGCTGTAGATGAATTCCTGTGAAAACTGCCCAACGGGTCGCGCTACTTTGGAGCTGATTTTGAGGTACTTCCAGGTGTCCAAATGAGGCAAAAGTGGGCTTGTTGGAAAGGTCTGGATGTCTACTTTCCAACCCAAGTGGAATTTCTGAATTTGGTGGTCATTTGCCCCTCCAAAATTGCAATCTCCCAAGACTGCTTCCTGTGTGTCAAAAAGGTGGCAGAAAGTCATTTTTTGCTTGTTTTTTGACTTTCTGGAGGCCCAAAACTTGGTGAAATTTCTTGGCAATGGCTGAGCAAGTGTAACTTTCCATGACAAATCCAGAAATGCTGAGTTTTCCCAAAATGGAGTTGCCCAACGAAAGGGTCGCGCGCGGCGCGCGACCCATTGGTGGAGAAAACCTGTGTTTGGCACAAAAAAATCACAATTGACAAAATTTTCTCCAAATTTCTTGAAATTTGGGCTGGGAGTCCCCAATAAAGTACCATGCTCAGTCAAAGAGGCTTTGACCAAAATTTGGAGTGGATCGGGCCTTTTCCGTCGTTTTAGTGCCTTGGCCAACCTCCTTGGATCTGGCGATTGCAATTTTAACATTTCTCTAAAACCATGACACCTGTGCAAAAAGAGAAGGAGGTTTTTCTTCTTTGGCATGTTATGGACAAAAACCTCTCTCAGTTTTCCAAAATTCATCTTTTATTGCTCTGGAACATCATTTGAGTGCGACTTGTCCCGATGTGTGAAACAAGGAATTTTGTCGAAATGGAGCGAAATGAAGGGGATAGGGGGCTTCTAAATTCTTGGGGAAATTTTTGGGAGTGGGGAGGGATGTTAGGAAGCAGGGGAAAGTGGAATCTCATAGATTGAGCGAGGGGAAGGGGTCCAAAAGGGCAAAACACAGGCCCAACCTAGAAAATTGCCAGGTTGTAGCTAGAAACTAGGGTTTGTGCAAAAATGAGGATTTAGGGGGATCTCAGTGATGGGAAGCATTTAATAAGGTACTTTAAGGATAGGGGAAGGTGTATGAACATCAGGATACAAGTTTTGCTAATGATTTGACCATCCAAGAGAAATTAGCTTTCAAAACCCTAGGAGAGGGAAATGACCTTGCCTAGGCGCAATTGAAGCATGAACAAGGTGTAAAATGACTCATTAGACACTGACATGATAATGACAACCCTATGAATGATGATAGACTCAGCTGAATAATGACATGGACCGACATTTTGACAACTTTAGAAGGAGTTAAAGCAAACCCTAGACCTAATGCCTAGTGACCAAATTTTGCTTGGAAACTCTTTGAAATGACAAAATTTGACCTTGACACTCTGAGACCACTTTGTAAGAGCATATTTGATCATTGGAGGAAGGCTGGAAAGACTGACACTAACACTGCCCACAAAACTGAAGTCAACATTGGTCAAATTTCCAAGTCAATGCTGGTCAACACATGCCCTAATCTCTCAAATTTTCGACCTCCAAAATTAGTCCAGAATTTCATTTTCTTCCACGTGCGAAGTAGAGAGTCTCCAAGGTGTACGAACCAATCAAGAGAGGATAGAGAAGATGATGTGATGAGTTGAGATGATGTCCAAATGAGAGAAGGGTCTCTTCTATTTATACACTTTGTTGAGGGTGAGGAGACACATCCATTGGGCTTCATGAGCCTACATTTGACTGAGGCCGACCTTGACAATTTGTCCATGAGAAGGAATAAATTCAAAATCCATTTCTGCTAGACAAAATGAGATGATCTTTATATCAAAATTGCACCTCTCGACAAAAGGAATCCAATGCAATAATCATCTCTATCATATCGCTCTCCTAAATTGGAAGTTGGCCCTAGTTGCCAATTTTAATGCTCCCTCTCAACTAGGGAGAATTCCACTAGCCAAACCATATGTCATCATCATGCCAACCTGTCATCCTGTACCATCCCTGCCATCACTGCCCTGCTCTACTCTGCTTTGCTGAACCATGAAGTAATACTGAAGAAGAAGCAATCGAGAGTGAGCCATAAGATCATACCACTCTCCACTGACAAAAGTCAGTCCTTAACCCTAGATCAAGTTGTTGAACACCATGTATCTTAGTGATAGGGAGTACAATAGTACATGATGCGTCCATCTGTAGTGCTATGGTCCATCTGTAGTGCATATGTTATTTTCAGCCGTTAATAATAGCTTTTTGCAGAGTATTGTGAGCACAGGTATCTTGTTCACTTGCTAGGGTTTGGGTGCTGTTAGGGTTTCTGAAGTAATGGCAGGTATCTCCATTACTTCCTGAGATCTAGCAGCATTTTTGCCCTCTTTACTGATGGTTGTTTCTGAGCTGTGCATAAAACCCTTTCTGAAGGAAATCGTGGGCGTTAGGGGAAGTTCTCGGCTGAACCAGCCAACTCCCATAAGCATTTTGTGCTGAGCCCAGTTGGATTTGATCCTGGGTCTATCATTCGTTTTATTTTTCTAAGTTGCATGAGAGATTTTCTGAAGTTCTTCACAGTGACAATCTGAAATCTTTGTTTCTTTAAAATATCTCGTGCTTATTGCTGAATCTGGTTGTTAAGGGGCCAAATCTGTAAATTAATAAGCATTTCTAGGGTTTTAAATTTTTGCTTTACATAGATTTTTTTTATTTGGGTTTTGTTTTCTTTTAATTGCAGGAACAGGGTTTTGAGAAAATCTTCTGAAGTTCTTCACACTGTCAGCAGACAAACGCACCTCCCATGCAGTCAGAAGATCATTTGCGGGCCAAACAACGGATATTCACTTATCTAGCTGATCTGAGGACACAGGGCATTGACTGGGCAAATCATTTGCTCATTACGCCCAGCGTTCAAGTGAACAACGAAGTGTATATTTCGTGAAGCCTCCAGTTTCATTCAGGCAGCAGATCTGGAGTCAATCATTCTTGCAAATCGTTCCACACGTGGCAAACATAAAACACAGATCTCATTCACGCCGGCAACATCGTTTCCACTGGAAAAAATCCATTCAACCTCGATTCTGTCATGCTGCTCAGGTAATAACATAAATCCAATCGAAATTTTTTGAGGGGAAAGCGTAGCTGCTCCTGCGGCTACCTGTCAGACAAAAAAGGAGTACATATATCGCTGAAGCAAACAATGAATTTCGGGTTTTATGACCATTATATTTGTTGAGCCCGAGTATAGTCAGCACGTCCAGGGCCATCACGCCAAAGTTTGAGCACAAATGAAACTCACCGCACCGAAGGCTATCACGCATCAAACGCATTGCCAGGTAAACGTATTAATCTTTTCTCCGCAGATGGAACAGGTAAGTCGAGTTGGCGTTTTTAATACATATCAGTTCTGCGTGGTAGCGTAGGTTCAGTTCTATGATTCCGTTGATTATGAAAGTTCTGCCCGTGATTTAATTTTTTATGCAGGTCGTTTTCCAAATTCGTAAGTTTTATCAGATTATTGGTCAACGTTTTGGATTATTCGATGCATATCGTAGGTTTTATATTTTAATTAGAGTTTAGAGTTAGGACTTTGTTTAGCATAGATTATAGTTTAGATTTCAATTTTTGTTTTATTTTGATTTTATGATAAAAAAAAATATATAAAAAGATTTATTTAGGTTTTGTTTTATTTTTTATATAGTTTAGTTAATGTTTTAGATTTTAGTTAGAATAGATTTTAAGTTTAAAATTTTATATTTTTTAGATTTTTAATTTTCATTTTATATAAAAAAAAAATTTGGAAATTTTTTTTTTTCGTCAATTCCAGTTCTTTTCGGAAATTGTCATATCTTTCATGCTGAGATCTAAAATTTCAAGTCGAGATACGAAATTGATATATGGTTAATAATTCTTAATTTCGCGGTTGTTTAAAGCATTGATCAAAATCTGGATATCATTGTTGAGGTTTGGTCATTACAAGGCTTTGTGGTTTTAACAGATATCTTGCTTTTAATGATAAATGATTGCTGTTCATGGTCCATATTTTTATATCATTTAACAAGTAATCATCTTTTAAGGCACCGGTCTGCTAAATTAATCAAATCCATCTAGTTCTTTTCATATCGTGTCTCGTGTCTCCCAACCAACTGGTCGACAGTTGGTTTCATCATCTCACAGGGACTATCCCCCTTAGCCGCGGGAGACAGGCTTAAACGGAGGGATCGGGGATCAGAGTGACAGCCCCCGGTCTGAGCGTTGTCGTGTCAATCTGCGCGACAACATTTTTTGGCGCCGTTGCCGGGGACTTTGTTTTCTCGGCATTTCAACGACTTTTCATCATTCATCGTTCATCTTTCTATCATTCGTTTGAGCCGGCAACGGCAACATTTTTGGCGCCGTTGCCGGGGATAGAGTTTTTTTGTTCCTGGAGTTTCATCGACATTCATCTTCTCATCTTTCTCATCTCTCAGTTTGAGCTGGCAAATTCAACCTTTTGGGTTATCATTTGGATCTTTTATTGCCTTATTTTTCGCCATATCAGTAGCATCTCTTCGGTTTGTTTCTTGTTTGGGTGGCGACTCCACTTTCTCATTTTTCCCATATCTGCTTGTGGTTACTTTTTGGATCATAGAATTAGATTCATTGTTCAGGTGGCGACTCCACTTCTTTCATCTTTTAATTTTCTTGAGCAGAAATCTCTTTCTATCATCCATTTGATCCCTTATTGTTCATCATGGATTATTCATTTAAACCATGTCATTTTACTAATAATCTCCATGATCTTTCGAAAGAGGCCATTTCTAAATTATTTAAGTTTTCGGGTGGTAATTCGGTCACTGTTAAACAGCATTTAAACATGTTTACTTGTGTAATGATCTTATATTGTAGATTTCCTCAATATAATAATGAAGATTTCAAGATGCGTCTATTTGTCCATTCTTTAGAGGGTGATGCCTTGAATTGGTTTAATAATTTTCCTAATGATTTTTTCACTTCTTTACAAGACATTCTCAATGCTTTTAAAGATAGATATGATAGTCCAAACAGCTTGCCTTCTGCCTCTAAAATTGTGCAACAGAAAGATGAATCTTCATATCAGAATGTGTCTTCCACTGAAAATATTGCAGATCAGGTTCATGATAGTGAAAAATCAGGGACAAATGACAATGAAAGGGAAGAGCAAAAACAAATTTTACGAGATCTAATGATGTTGGTAAGAAATATGGAAATCAATCAAACTAATTATGTCAATGATGTGAAAACTTTTTTCACCCACCTGGAAAAACGAAATAGGGAGATTGAGGTCACGCAAAATCAGCATGCTAAGAAAATTGAGGCCATAAAAACTAAGTACGAAATAGAAATTAGAATCATGCAAAGCAAGATGTCAGTCTTAGAGGAAAATATGGTGACCATGAAAGCTGATCATGATAGGGAAATTGACTCTATGCAAAATAAGTTATTCACTATGGATGAGGAAATGACTATCATGACATTCAATCATAATAATCAGTTGGCTGACATGCAAGCGAATCACAGAGAAGAAATAAATACCATTCAGCATTGCTTGATGAACATAAAGGAAGGAAATGTTAAAGTAATAAAAGATATGCAAGAACACCATGCCAGACAAATTAACGCTATAAAGGTTGAGCACTCTAGTCAGATAGATGCATTTAAAATACAAGTTCAAAGGTTTCAGCAATTGGAAGATGAAAGAAACCGGGTGACATCAATAGATTAGGAGCTTTCTCATTTGCTGCAACAAGTTCCATCTTATCATGAGGAGGTTATTAGTTCAATTGAAAGATGGTTGATTGAAGGTGATCCGGATAGACTTAAGAATGATAAAGATCAGATGCAGGATAAAAAAGGACATATCACGCAGATCTTATATACTTCATCTGATAGTTTTGAAACAGAAAGTTCCAGGTCATCAGTAATTCAACCTGCCAGAAAGAAAAAGCGCAAGAGAAAGAAAATAAGAAGAAAATTTGACGAATCAGACGGCCGCGAGCAGCTTGATTTTCGGATAGGAAAAAGTCCTACCATATGCAAAATTGGACATGGTACATCCGACAAGCAACCGACAGATTTGCCTGAAAGCAGGCAAATGCTCAGTATGCACTTTATTGAACACATCTGATGCCATGGGGCATCTTTTGTATCGTATTTCTAACCCTACTCCTTGTTTTTCCGCATTTTCATTTCTGCTTTAGATAGTTAATAAATGAAGAGCTTTTTTCTTTCCTCTGCTTAATATATATGATGATTTTTGGATGGACGCTACTTATTTTTGTGTTGTATGGATGCAGATTCTGGATTCTCACATTCCTGCAAGCAGCAACGTGTCCCCAAGTAGAGCCAGATGTTGACCTCTACTGGTCAACTACCCATGCAGTACCCCCCCCTTTTTCTTTGCAAGAAGGGGCAGCACCTGATCAGCATGTCCGTGCCATCCAGCAATCATCAGCAACTTGATCATTTTTTATTGTAAACCCAGTCTGCATGTATAATTTGTAAATAATCTTAGCAGATGTGAGTCGTGTATGTAAATTGCCTAGGTGGACCTAACTTTCTAGTGGTAATCTACATCCCGGAAGGTTTTTCGTCTCACCGATCCATGGATCGGCAGAGTTTTCCTTCAAACCTGACCCCAAAGCCGGGATGGATTTTGTCATTAGAACTTTAGGAGAATCCTAGTGTGTTGATCTGCTAGATTATAGTTGTGTCGCAGAACTGGGTGGTTTATGAGGGTCTGTATTAAGTGGGTTTGTCCCCTTGAGATGTAAATTGTAAAAAGTCATCATGAAATGTGTCTTGAGGGTCGAAAAATGTTTTAAATCCCCTCATGGTCCTAAGTCCTAGGTCCTAGGTGATGTTTCCGAAGGCTTAGTTCGATGATCCATTTTAAAATGAATTAAAAAATTAAAAAATGAATAAAAATAATAAAATAATAAAATAAATAAAAATTAAAAAAATGAAATAAATAAAAAAATAATAAAAAATTAAAAAAATAATAAAACCCTAACTAATAAAATAATAATATTTTAAGTGAATAAATTGACGGATGAGATCAAGAGATGTCTTGATCCTCATCAACGGTCGAGATCATTTCTACATGGATCACTCGAACTAGCCGTTGGGATCATTTCCTTTAAATAGGGTGCTAGGGGTCATTTCAGGGCATTCGATCTGTGAGTCTGATACTGAAGAAGCTCTCTTGTAAATCTGTTTCTGGTTAATAAAGGAAGACTTTGGGGTCCATATCTTGCTGGTGTTTCTCTCTTGAAATGCTGTGAGATTGTTTAATTTTCTGCATATGTTATTTTCAGCCGTTAATAATAGCTTTTTGCAGAGTATTGTGAGCATAGGTATCTTGTTCACTTGCTAGGGTTTGGGTGCTGTTAGGGTTTCTGAAGTAATGGCAGGTATCTCCATTACTTCCTGAGATCTAGCAGCATTTTTACCCTCTTTACTGATGGTTGTTTCTGAGCTGTGCAGAAAACCCTTTCTGAAGGAAATTGTGGGCGTTAGGGGAAGTTCTCGGCTGAACCAACCAACTCCCATAAGCATTTTGTGCTGAGCCCAGTTGGATTTGATCCTGGGTCTATCATTCGTTTTATTTTTCTAAGTTGCATGAGAGATTTTCTGAAGTTCTTCACAGTGACAATCTGAAATCTTTGTTTCTTTAAAATATCTTGTGCTTATTGCTGAATCTGGTTGTTAAGGGGCCAAATCTGTAAATTAATCAGCATTTCTAGGGTTTTAAATTTTTGCTTTACATAGATTTTTTTTATTTGGGTTTTGTTTTCTTTTAATTGCAGGAACAGGGTTTTGAGAAAATCTTCTGAAGTTCTTCACACTGTCAGCAGACAAACGCACCTCCCATGCAGTCAGAAGATCATTTGCGGGCCAAACAACGGATATTCACTTATCTAGCTGATCTGAGGACACAGGGCATTGACTGGGCAAATCATTTGCTCATTACACCCAGCGTTCAAGTGAACAACGAAGTGTATATTTCGTGAAGCCTCCAGTTTCATTCAGGCAGCAGATCTGGAGTCAATCATTCTTGCAAATCGTTCCACACGTGGCAAACATAAAACGCAGATCTCATTCACGCCGGCAGCATCGTTTCCACTGGAAAAAATCCATTCAACCTCGATTCTGTCATGCTGCTCAGGTAATAACATAAATCCAATCGAAATTTTCTGAGGGGAAAGCGTAGCTGCTCCTGCGGCTACCTGTCAGACAAAAAAGGAGTACATATATCGCTGAAGCAAACAATGAATTTCGGGTTTTATGACCATTATATTTGTTGAGCCCGAGTATAGTCAGCACGTCCAGGGCCATCATGCCAGAGTTTGAGCACAAATGAAACTCACCGCACCGAAGGCTATCACGCATCAAACGCATTGCCAGGTAAACGTATTAATCTTTTTTCCGCAGACGGAACAGGTAAGTCGAGTTGGCGTTTTTAATACATATCAGTTCTGCGTGGTAGCGTAGGTTCGGTTCTATGATTCCGTTGATTATGAAATTTCTGCCCGTGATTTAATTTTTTATGCAGGTCGTTTTCCAAATTCGTAAGTTTTATCACATTATTGGTCAACGTTTTGGATTATTCGATGCATATCGTAGGTTTTATATTTTAATTAGAGTTTAGAGTTAGGACTTTGTTTAGATTTTAAATTTTTTTTAGTTTTGATTTCATTTACTTTAGATTCGTTCATTTGTATTTTAAAACAAATAAAAAGGGTTAGCATAGATTATAGTTTAGATTTCAATTTTTGTTTTATTTTGATTTTAAAGATTTATTTAGGTTTTGTTTTATTTTTTATATAGTTTAGTTAATGTTTTAGATTTTAGTTAGAATAGGTTTTAAGTTTAAAATTTTATATTTTTTAGATTTTTAATTTTCATTTTATATAAAAAAAAAATTTGGAATTTTTTTTTTTTTCGTCAATTCCAGTTCTTTTCGGAAATTGTCATATCTTTCATGCTGAGATCTAAAATTTCAAGTCGAGATACGAAATTGATATCTGGTTAATAATTCTTAATTTCGCGGTTGTTTAAAGCATTGATCAAAATCTGGATATCATTGTTGAGTTTTGGTCATTACAAGGCTTTGTTGTTTTAACAGATATCTTGCTTTTAATGATAAATGATTGCTGTTCATGGTCCATATTTTTATATCATTTAACAAGTAATCATCTTTTAAGGCATTGGTCTGCTAAATTAATCAAATCCATCTAGTGCTTTTCATATCGTGTCTCGTGTCTCCCAACCAACTGGTCGACAGTTGGTCTCATCATCTCACAGGGACTACCCTCCTTAGCCGCGTGAGACATGCTTAAACGGAGGGATCGGGGATCAGAGTGACAACCCTCGGTCTGAGCGTTGTCGTGTCAATCTGTGCGACAACTAGAGGGTCATCAACAATCAGTAAGAGATCATCCAGATAAAGGACCAAAATGAGAGGTCTGCCATTTTCAACCTTGAAGTATAGGTTCATGTCAACATCGCTCCTTGTAAATCCCAACTTCATAAGATAACTATCGGTCTTCTCATACCAAGTCCTAGGGGCTTGCTTCAACCCATAGAGAGCTTTTTTCAACCTACATACATGTGTCTTATGATCTTGAACCTCGAACCCCTCGGGTTGTTGCATATAGATTTCCTCCTTAAGCTAACCATGCAAGAAGACAATTTTGACATCCATTTGGTGTAGGCTCCATCCTTGCGAGGCAACAAGGGCTATTATCGAACAAATGGTGGTATATTGGGAAACAGGGGCAAATATCTCATCATAGTCTACTCCTAGTTTTTGAGAGAAGCCTCGAGCTACAAATCTGGCCTTGAATTTCTCAGCACTCCCATTACTCCATGTTTGATCTTGTAGAGCCATTTCGAAGTGACCATTGACTTGTCCTTGGGTCTAAGAACCACATCACATACATCATTCTTCATGATCGACTCATACTCCTTGTTCATCGCATCTTTCTAAACTTGTTGCTTCACGACATCTTCAAATGTACAAGGCTCAGATTGTACAATGGTACTCATGGCAGCTAAGTACCCTTCGTACCTATTTGGCTTCTTCTTTCACGGAATGTCCCCCTTGGTTCAATATGTTTCTCAGCATCTTCAATAGTATCTTTGAGCCACAAAGGCCTTTTTCTTGAAGTAGAGGACTCACTAGGAGTTGGATCAATAGGATCCATCAGACCTTTAACATCGGGCATCAGTTCATCAGACGGAGGTTCATTCTGCTTTTCTGCATCAATATCATCATGGTCGTTCCTAGGAATAGGAAGTTCTCACTTCTTTCTAAGAGCAAAATCCTCATTGAACTGACATCATGACTTAATTCTGCTTCCTTTGACCAAGCACATAAATTCTATGTGCCTTCGAAGTATCACTATAGCCCACAAATGTTCCTTTCTTTCCAGATTCATCTAGTTTATTTATTTTCTCTTTTGACACATGAAAATATATGGGACAACCAAAACTTCTAAAATGAGAAACATCAGGTTTCTTACCAGTAAAAACTTCTTTGGGTTTCTTGAAGTCCAAAGCTTGATGTGGGCAGCAGTTTTGGGCGTACACAAAGTTGCGGGGGAGGCCCCACCTCTTCGAACCCGCTCCCAATCCATGCTCCGGGCGAGAGCGGGTCGGGAGCGCGCTCCCGATAAAAAAATTTCCGCTCCCTGCCAAAATCGGGAGCGATTTCGGGAACGTCGCTCCTGGAGTGAAAATTAAAGCTTGGGAGCGATCGCTCTCGAGCTTTTATTTTTCGCTCCAGGAGCGACGCGCGTGACGCCGGGAGCAAATCACGCGAAAAAATTTCTGTGGACGCCAAAATTTTTTTTATTTAAAAAAAATTGTTTTAAAAGGGCTTGGGGGGCAAAAAATATTTCATTGTGACTTGAATGAGTTGAGGAGAGCAAAGGAGATTGAGCAAAGGAGCGAGGAGAAGCGAGCGCCGAGGAGCAAGGAGCAAGCCTGCAAGGAGGTTAGTAACTTAGTAGTTTAAACTTTAGCTACTTAGTAATTTAGTAATTTAGTTTCGTTTAGTTAGTTTAATTTAGTTTAGTTTAGTTTATTTAGTAAAAAAATCATGAATCTAAATAAATTAAATTAATTAATATAAATAAATTAAATTAATTTTCTCATTCCTATTCCCATTAAATTTTGCAGATTCAAAAGCCTACAAATATCAAACATCATGGACCTGGATATATTTCTTGGCATTTTCCTCTTCTTGGTCCCTTTTTTGGTTATTATGGTGCTGGAGAGTAGGAAATGGAGGGGCCAAAATGAAGAGGGGGATGAAGATGCTGGAGAAAGTGGATTTGATGAAAACCTCGGTGAGGAGGAGCTGGAGGAGGGTGAACATGACTCTCAAAAAACTAAACAAGACCAAACCCCATTGTGGAAATATGTTAACAGGCCTGAAGCAGAGAAAGGGGGTGGAACCACTAAATTTCATTGCCCCCATTGCAACAATAGTTACATAGGTTCATACACCCGTGCCAGAAAACACCTCTGCGGGAAAAGGCCATGGGATGGAGATAAACAAATAGGAATCAAAACTTGTGCAGCTGTGTCAGCAGCAGATAGAGCCAAATACATAAGGGAAGAGGAGGAAGCCCAATACAAATCTAAAAAATCAAGGGGTTTCTTTGAACCAAGCTCACAATCACAAGCACAAAGAACTCCTTCAGCATCCTCCCAAGGCAGTGGATATGGAGGCACAGGGTCACCAGCTTTAAGGCGTAGAACCATATCAGATTTCCTTGATGAGGGGTGTAGGAATGATGTGGATTCAAAGGTTTACAGGTTTCTCTATGCATGTGGGATACCATTCAATGTTTTTCGCTCACCTTATTGGCACGAAATGGTTTCTGCCATAAATGATGCCCCTAAAGGATACAAGAGCCCTGGGTGTTGGACTTGATCATGAAAAAGCAAAAATATCACATTCTTTGAATAGAATGACAAGTTCTTGGACTGAGCATGGGGTGTCCATTGTATCTGATGGATAGACAAATGTAAAAGGCAAGCCATTGATAAGTGTTCTTGCTGTGTCTGTTAGTGGTGCCATCTTTCTAAATGCATATGATTACTCAGACAAGTTCAAGACTGCCATCAACATTGTAGAAGCATTACTTGAAACAATTGACTGTATTGGGCCATACAATGTCATCCAAGTCATCACTGATAATGCTCCTAATTGTAAGGCAACGGGAGCAATTATTGAGGATAAATACCCCAACATATTTTGGTTTGGGTGTTTGGTTCACACATTGAACCTTTTGATGTATGATGTTGTCAAGAACAAAAATGCAAAATGCAAATGGATTGGTGATTTGTACAAGAAAGGCAAACAAATGATAAAATTTTATTACAAATCATAGCAATACCCACGACCTTTTCCGCAGTCACTCAAGATTGGAGTTGTTGAAGATTGTGAAGACCAGATTTGGTACCTATTACCTCACCTTCATACGCCTTTTGAAGGTAAGAGAGTCATTGGCTAGCATGGTATCAAGTCCTCATTGGCAAGTATTAAAGGAAAGGGCTACAAATGCAGCTGACAGGCTAGGTTTTGAACTGGTGGAGGAGGCTGCTCTTGATGGTATGTTTTGGTCAAGTGTGAGGCAAGTATTGGATTTCATGAAGCCCTTTTATCACATGATTTGATTTGCAGATATAGATAAACTAGTGATTGGCGAGGTGTATGAGCAGATGGATACCATGTTGGGGCAAATAAAAGATACTGTTCATAACAGAGATCCCGACTTGTACAAACTGATTCACGATTGTGTGTGTGTACGGTGGAATAAACTTAATCTTCCACTACATTGCTTGGCGTATATCCTTACGCCAAAATACTACTCTACATCTTGGTTGGGGCAACCTGCACCAGGGGGTGGGATTAGGACCAAACCCCATTTAGATGCAGAGGTAACTAGAGGATATTTGGAAGCATTAGAAAAGTTGATACTTGACAGGGAGGAATGTGCAGCTGTGCGCCTTGAAATAGGTAGATACTTCAGTGGCACTGGTTTGTTTGGTACCTTCCATGCAATGGAAGACATAGACAAATTTGATTCTCTCACATGGTGGGAAACATATGGCGGCTAGGGACTTTTGCCAAAATTGGCAAAAAAGTTCTACCACAGGGTGTAAGTACTTTTTTTGCAGAGAGGTGTTGGAGCACCTATAGCTTCATACATAATGTGAAAAGAAACAGACTCAATGAAAACCAAGCAAAAAGCTTGGTTTATGTGCACTACAACTTGAGGTTGTTGAGTTATTACTGTGATCAGGCTTATGAGGATCCCACATATAAAATTCGTGACAACCACCCAGAGGATGACAATTTGGAGGATGGCACCATACATCTTGAAGAAATGGAAGAGGAACTTATAAGGGATGAAGATGAAGCAGCTGCAGCACCCATGCCACCTCCACCATCTAGTAGCAGTGCTCGAGTTCCGAGTCTTGTTCCTTTGCTGTTGTCACCTCCATCTACACCCTCACGTGGAGGGCATGTGCCTTCTAGTTCTGGTCGTCGGTCTGTGCGGGAGACTCCAAGAGGACCACCACAACCTGCTTATATAGGAGACTCTCGTGGCAAGGGCCACATGTAGATTTACAATTTACTTGTCTTTTCTAGTTTCTATTAGTTTTTATAACTGTTGAGTCTTGAGTCCTTGACTCTTGTCTCTTGACTCTTTCATATCATAATGATATTTTTTGTAAACAATATATGATCGTGACAATGAAAGTTTGAAGTTTGAAGTTGCCAAGTTGGCAATTATAACTCATTGGTAATGATTGTGAACTATGAATATGATGCTTCGTGAAAGACTAAAGTTATTTCATTTCATTTCATTATTCATATTTCATTTTATAGCATTTCATTTCATGTTAACAGTTATAAGTTAGAACTTAGAAATATCTAAGATATTATTTCTTGTAATGGTTAAACTTAGCTTAAAAGTACAACTTTGGTGATCAATGATGATAAATGTTATATATTGAATTTTGAATTTTGAAAGCTTGAAGTTGAGACTTTAAGATTGAATTTGATGAATCATGATTCACGAGACTCAATATGTTGCAGTTGTAATATGTATGTTACTAACTTGTGGACATGGTTGATGAAGATTATAACTTCTAGATGATTGATGTGATATGGTTCAATGATCAATCTATGTTTTTTTTTATGTTTTTTATATCTAATTCATCATTCTACATGTTTTTGTTGACATATATGTATCAAAAATTAATATATATATATATATACACACATATATATATATATATATATACACACACACACATATATATATATATATATACACACACACACACACACACACACATATATATATATATATAAAATCACTCCGGGATTCGCTCCCAAACCGGGAGCTTTTGAAAATGTCGCTCCCGCTCCCGTTTTCGCTCCCGCTTCCCCTTTCGCTCTCGCTCCCAAGTAACATTGGGCATACACAATGGTGTTTGCAGCTTCTCCCAATAAGAACTTCGAAAGACCTTGATCATGAAGCATAGCACAGGTGGCTTCTATGATTGTATGATTCTTCCTTTCGGCAACACCATTTTGTGCAGTGGTATATGCAGTAGTGGTCTCCCTCTTAATGCCATTTTCTCTACAATAGTCTTTGAATTCATTTGACTCATATTCAGTCCCATTATCAGTGCTCAATATTTTGATCTTCTTCCCGGTTTGATTCTCGACCAAAGTTTTGAAGGAGCGGAACCATTTGAACACTTAATTCTTCTTCTTTAAGAAATAGATCCATGTTTTGAGAGAGAAGTCATCCTCAAAAATAACATAGTATAAATATCCAGCCAAATATGTCACGGGCAACATCCCTGATAGATCAGAATGGACCAATTGAAGAATATCAGTGGTTTGAGTTTCACTTGAGGGGAATGGTCCCCTTGTATGTTTTGCACCTTCACATCCTTGACAAACACTTTCATGATTCAAGTTGAATTCTGGCATCCATGTGACCATCTTCCTTACATCAGGTAAAGCTTTGAAATGAAGGTGAGCAAACCTCCAGTGCCATAATTTGGATCGAAGAGAAGTATCACAAGTCATTTCTCCCAACGGACTTCATCCAACTTGATAGAGACCTTCAACCCTGAATCCAAGAGTTAATGCATGTCTTGGTTTCCTTTTCCAAACACGAACCTTCCCATCAATAAATGTCACCTTGAAACCCATCTTCCATCGCAGAAATAGAAACCAAGTTCTTTTGCAGATGAGGTACATATAACACTTCTTGTAAGTGGGGAGGGTTTGATTGTTATGTAAAAAATTGGTTAGTTTTAGGTTTATTATTTAATTCTAGGTTAAATTAGACGAAAGGGCATGATCATAAGATCATGCCCTTTCCCCAAAGGGTGCCCATGGCGGTATATAAGCCAGGAACCCCATTGTAAATAACATCATCTGTCAATTAATTATTAATAAACATATATATATATATATATATATATATATATATATATATATATATATATATATATTCTTTTGCGTATCAGAAGTTTTTCACTTCATTGACCTTGATTTAAGTGAAGAGTAACAGTCCCAATTCCTTTCACAGGATAAGTGGCATTATCCCCTAGTATAATTTCCATATTCGTCTTCTTTTCAACTATGTTTGAGAGAGCTTCTTTGTACCCAGTGAAATGCCTTGAGGCACCACTATCAATCAACGAGTGGTCCAATGTATCTAGAGGAGAGGCGGTGGAGAGGGAAAAAATAAGATAAAATTCTTTTTGTTGTACAATATTAACTTGTTCATACCTGTAGTTTCTCGACTTCACGGGAGGACGACCATTTCCATTTCAAGCAGCGGGAACATTCCTCTTTCCTTTGTTGTTGAACTTGTTGTTCCTTTGATTGCCATTGCCTTTGAAGTTGTTATTGTTGTCATCATCTCTTGGAGTGTCCTTCTTGGGAGGACACTCTATAGCGAAGTGGCCAAACCTGTTACAATTGAAGCATTTTCCTTTTCTTCCTTCTTTGAATCTCGGCTTTAACCCTTGTCCTTGATTCCTTGGACCAACATTGTTCCTTCTCTTAGAATGAGCGGAGAAGGCGGTAGGATTGTTTGCATTTCAGGGCTCGTCTCTTTCCATCATCCTTATTTCTTTTTGAGTGCATCTAGTCAATAATTCATCAAATCCCGTAATCCTATCTTTGTTGAGGATGGTAGTGTTGAACACATCCCAATCTTTGTTGTTTTTTGGTAGCATTGGATGTGCTCTAGCCATGAAAATTGGTGGAGAGGCTAAGGCACATGAGATCTTCAAGATCCAGAAATCGTTGTTTTTCACTTCACATTATTACATATGCTTCTCAGTTGCAACAACAACAACTGAGGAGTTGCAGTGCAGATGCAAAGTTGGAAACAATACTATAGTGTCAGCAACAACATAGATGCAGCATCAGAGTTGTGCAGTGGTTGGTAGGTAGTATGGCTAGACATCAACAACGTGACAAGAGGTGATACAGAGACAAGGTGTTGTGGCAAGATGTGCAACATTAGAGAGAACGTAGTCCTCGCTAAGAGTGAGTGTTAGTTTCTGTAGCATTGGATGTGTTCTAGCCATGAAATTTGGTGGAGAGGCTAGAATACATGAGATCTCCAAAACCCAGAAGTCATTTCTTGAAATTCCACCTAGAGATGGCTTAATTAGATTATTAACAAATTTTATAATGTTTCCGAAGTCTAAACTTAGGAAAATTGGTTAATTAATCAAAATTAATTAAGTCAAGGTGCAAATGATCTAGAAACTCACACAGATCAATCCATAAATGATCTGAGTCATCGATTAATATTTAATCTTGGCCGTTGGAGTCCCAACAGGAAGATATAAGAAGGGATCGATGTGGTGATGGAGAATACACCAGTGCAAATACTTAGTTACCTAGACAGTTCAATTTTCTCAGTGGTAGAGACTCAACAAAGAAGAGAGAGCCAGTGGCTGAGTAGCAGGTGATAGAAGAGGGTAGCAAAATTTCAGGGGGAAGTATTCGAGTTCTGGGACAGGCAATGAGAGGAAGGCCAAAATTTCTAGAGGTTCTGTGCAAGCACTGCACAAAGGTTGCCGCATAAGGATCTGCGTGACACATAAGGACTGGTTTTCCCACATTGGGTTTTTTCTGGGGTCAATTCTCCAAAATAATGGTCTCATTTTTATGGTTTGTGTGTGCTAGTTCTTTCTCAGTTTCTAGCGCTATTTATTTCTGCAGTTTTATTTGTGAAGGTTCAATGATTAATTTGGTATTTGTCGTAGCAAATAAATTCTTAAATTAATTAACAATTAGAAGAATTATTTCCAGTTGTTGCCATAGGATTTCTTGTTTTGGTATTTTCACATTTTATCCTAATATGCCCTATTACTTCGTTTGGTGCTCTACATGGCTTTTACATGGCCTCCTATTCTAGTCAAGTGTTGCTTGAACCTATTAATACCCCCTCCTTCAATAGATTTTTAGCAACATGTGCAGATCATTTTGCCATCAATCATATCACAATGAGCCGATGCATTATCCTTGGCTTTTGGAGGTATGGTGGCTACTACTTAGCTCAAACTCTCTGTTGTTCCACTACTCCAGCAAAAACTCAACACTCTCCAAGCTCACAATGAAGCTCACAAAAACTCCAAATGAGCTGTGTGACACAAATGAGAGGGGAGACCTTTTATTGGATCGGAGGGGTTGTTTTTGGAGAGAAACAACCCTTAGTTTCCCTCAAAATCACCTCAAAAGTAAAATATCGCGTTCGGTAGGTCCACGACTAGCTTGGCATTGAATCGACTGATTTATGCCCGGTTTGACTAAAAGACCGACGAGGAGGGCAGAGTGACTTGTTTTCCTACCGGTCCGATGGCTTTGGTTGATGAACCGGTGTACACAAAGGTATTTAGAGTGATCTCAGGTGATGAATGTGTAATGTCTCCTATTGACTAATTGCCTAAGGGAAGACGAAATAAACTATCCAACCCCGTAGGCTATAGTCATGGATAAATAGGGAAACCCAAATTGGCGGTTGCACTTGTAACCCCTTACATTAATTTATGGTTTAGAACTCTCACAAGGAAATCTTTAAATAAGAGAGCGTTATAATCATTTTCTCATCATCGAATTGGATTGAATTGTCTCTATTTTCTTTGATCCCAAGGCCCTAAGGGGTTTAAGACCCCTTCTTGATTAGTTTTGTTGGAGGTGATCCCACCCTAGCTAATCCCCTGCCTAGTTTCAGTGGTGGCATTTCCACCCTATCTATGTGAAAATTCCTAATCCTCAAGCAACCCCTACTGCAGTAAATCTGAATCTACCTCACGTACTTGATTTTAATATACATTATCAAGTTATTCTTTGAATACTGAAGCAAATTACTTCTGCAACCTAAAATTCTTTAAATTTGATTACATGAAACATAAAACTGAGCAAAAAACAAGATACATAGGACACGGTTATTTTTGGACAAAATAGTCCTCGGAAAAACCCAATGCGGGAAAACTGGTGCAACAACTCTAAGGGTTTTCTATTATTAAGCAGTAATTCTAAATACAAATGCTGGATGCCCTCCCAACAATTCAGTGACAAAGAAAATACAATGGCGGAAAAACTGAGTGAGTTTTACCTCACTTCACCCGACAGATTCTGGTTGATTCGGCAACAAGACTGGCTAACCCCGGCTACTTCTGCGTTGGCCCACTGCATCAACCTTCCCAGTGGTTTCAGCAGTTTTCCTGCTTTCTGTGTGGAGGGCAGCTTCTGCTTTTGCGTTGATCTTTCTAGCTCTGCATCAGGCCTGTGTGGGCCCAGATTGGCCCAACGACAGTCCTCTTAGCTGCTGTGTTGCCTCCAGTAGCTTCTCTTCGCCTCTCTATCCGTACTCCTGAACTATCCCTTCCTCTCTACGGCGGAATGATCACTCATTTCGAATTTCTCAGCTTCATAGCCTCAAAAGTCGAATTCCAGATCAATTCGTTCTGTCCTGTGTGTTTCCAAATGAACCCCAAGCCTCTTTATACTTTTTTCATTGAGACTTCAATGGACGAGATTAAGTATCTAATCAACAACTAATATTAAAACATGACTTGATCCGCCTTTTAGATCATTCTCACCCATATTTTGATTAATACCCATTAATATTTTAATTTTCCTAAGTTTAGACTTAGGAAACCCATTAAAAATATTACTTATTTTAATAAAATAAAATCCCGGTGGAATTTCACCAAATGGTTTTCCGGTTCTTTAGAATTCATGTGCCGTAGCCTCTCCACCAATTTTCATGGCTAGAGCACATTCGATGCTACCAAAAACTAACACTCCCTCTTGGTGAGGAATGTGCTTTGACAATAACGTCCAACTGCATGCTACTTTGCTTCTGAAGCAGGTCCTTTCCGCATTGTTGCTGCCACCAACGCTGTGCTGCTGCTGCTACTGTACTGTTGCCCATGACACTGCCACTGCCACTGTTGCATCTGTACTACAACTCCCTCTCAAAAGTTGCATCGACTATGCTGCTAACACTGCTTTCGTATTGCAACACAATCGCTGAGAGATGCAATTGAAAAACATCCAAAATGAACTGAACTTAACTGTGTTCAGCACAATACATGAATGTTGGAATCTGACTGCTCTAGTCTCTGACCCTTTGGATCTTCTGTGCTGTTGTTGACTTCTGCACTACGGCCAACCTTGCTCTGCGCGGATCAATCTCTGGTCTCAGGCTACTGCGATTGTCTCTCCGAACAATCCATTGCATCATCTGACACTAAGTCCATATTGCTACTGCTGAATCTTGGGCTTCTGTAGCAAGGAAATGATCCAAGAGGTGGACTCCTCAAGGGTCTTGCCCACATGTAGTCCTCTCGACTACAATTGAATATCGCCCCATTTCCCTCTTGGAGATATGTGGGCACTCATGGAAAACTCTTCTTCGTCAATCTTTGCTGGAGCAGCCTTAGGCTCATGTTTCTCATCCTTATCCTTTTGCTTCAAAGGACATTGGGATGCAAATTTGCCCATCTCACCACATCTGAAACATTTCATCTTCGAAATATCCTTCTTCTGCTTCTGCTTTTAGTTGTCCCTTTGATGCTAGAGTTGCGTTCTCCTCCTTCTCCTTGGTCTTCGTGCCACTCCCACTGCTGCCATTGAGGTTGACCTTTACTAGGCCCCTCCTTAATTCCTCTTGTTGAAGGGCTGCCCACATCTCCTCCCATGAAGGTGGTCTTTCCCTTTCCATTATACTTTGGACGAAGACTAGCCATTCATCCGAGACTCTATTCAGGGCCGTCCTTACCATCGCGGTAGACTGAGGAGTAGACCCCACTACAACAAGTTGGTCTCTGGTGTCCTGAAGATGCTAAAGATATGAGATAACCCCTTCTTCTGTCTGCATCAATGTCTGTTGCAACTTTTGTTCTAAGTACATCTTCCATTGTTCGGAAGAGCCTTCATATAGTGAAGACAAAACTTCCCACATCTCTTGCGTTGTATCTTTTCCCCGCAAGTGTAAGACCACATGATCTCGAACTCCGTCGAGTATGAACCTCTTCGCATTCCCCTGTTCGGCCTTGTACTTCTTCTTTTGATCATTGTCAGTGGAAACAACCACAACACTCTTGACGTAGGGTTCAAGATTGTACTCCTCCAAAACAACTATGATTCTGGTATTCCATATGACGTAGTTGGAAGCTCCTTCCAACTTGTCCTGATCTCTGAGCCCATGCGATGCCATCTCACCCAAACTGTCGAACTGACTCCTCTAGTCACGACTTAGAAATGTTGCCCGGCAAGTGAGAAATTCGAACTTTTGGTGGGAAAAGTTCTCTGAGGAGAAAATTCCCCTTCTATGTGTCTTTTCTCTTTTCTGACGGATTTTTGCCACGACAGAAACTGCACCCTTAAAGCACTATGTTGAGGCTCTCTGTCAGTCCCTCTACCTCTGCAAATTCACGATCTGGAAATTGTACCTCTCTGTCGACTCTCTCAGAGAGAGATTTCCTCGGAGTCTCTGCTTCCTGGCAAGGATTGCACAATCCCTTCAAGGGAATTCGAATTGCTGCCAAGTGCAGCTTTTGGCCTCTCTGCTCAGCGTTGGATCTGCGCTTCCTATTTCAAAATCAATGCTCTAATACCATGTGAACATTTCTAATCCTCAAGGAACCCCTATTGTAGCAAATCTAAATCTACTTCACCTACTTGATTTTAATATACATTATCAAGCTATTCTCTGAATACTGAAGCAAATTACTTCTGAAACCTACACTTCTTTAAATTTGATTACATGAAACGGAAAACTGAGCAAAGACAAGATACACAGGACAATTATTTTTGGAGAAAATAGTCCCCGGAAAAACCCAATGTGGGAAAACCAGTGCAGCAGCTCTGAGGGTTTTCTATTATTAAGTAGTAATTCTGAATACAAATGCTGGATGTCTGCCTAGCAATCCCGTGACTAAGAAAATACAATGGCGGAAAAACTGAGTGAGTTTTACCTCACTTCACCCAACAGATTTCGGATGATTTGACAACAAGACTGGCTAACGTAGGCTACTTTTGCGCTAGCCCTACGTCATCTTTTCAAGCTCTGCGTTAGCCTTGCACTGTCTCTTCTGCCTACTGCGTCAACCTTCCCGGCTGTTCCGGTAGTTTCCTGGCAGTTTCGGCTTTCTGCGTGGAGGGAAGTATCTGCTTCTGCGCTGGCCCTTCTGGCTCTGTGTCAGGGTTGCGTGGGTCTAGATTGGCCCAACGTCAATCCTCTTAGCTGTTGCGCTGCCACTAGTAGCTTCTCTTCGCCTCTTTGTTCGTACTCCTGAACTATCCCTGCTCCTCTGCTGCAAAATGATCACTCAATTCAAGTTTCTCAGCTTCCTAGCCTCAGAAATCGAATTCCAGATCAATTCGTTCTCTCCGTGTGTGTTTCTTGTTGACACTTCAGCGGACGAGATTAAGTCTTTAATCAATAGTTAAGATTAAAACATGACTTGATCCGCCTTCTAGATCATTCTCACCTATATTTTGATTAATACCCATTAATATTTTAATTTTCCAAAGTTTAGGCTTAGGAACCCCATTAAAAATATTAATCATTTTAATAAAATACAATCCGGGTGGAATTTCACCAAACGGTTTCTGGGTTCTTTAGAAATCATGTGCCTTATCCTCTCAACCAATTTTCATGGCTAGAGCACATCCGATGCTAGCAAAAACTAACAATCTATACACTTCTTTTCTTGTTTTGGCACAACATTTTCTCTTAAGCAACTCGGATATGTCTAAAGAACCACTCTGTGGTTTGTTTAAAGAAACGAAAGTACACCTTATGGTTCTAATTAAAGAGTTCTTGTCGCAACAAATTTTCAATAAACTTTTGTAAGGGATCGAGTACAGATGGAGGCCAGTGAGACAACAAGGTTAATCTATTTTTCCCATCCACAAAGTTCTGATCAACAACAGATGTTTTCCCTGTGAACGACCTTGAATTGACAAATGGTCTGGGTTTGCGGAAGGGTTAGTCTGAGGAATTCTGAGCTGTAGGGCCGAAATGAATTTCTGGGCGTTGGACAACAAATTTGGTACAATGACTACTCAAGGCAGTAGGAAGTTCGGGTTTCTGAGGCAGACGAAGTTCGAGTCCTTGAATAGCGATACCATCTGTGCAATTCGGTGATTCGGTCAAGCTATAAAATCACGTGGGAGGACTGGAGTTGTGGGCTTACCTGGGTATTCTTCTAGCACTACATACTAATTTGCAACAAGAATTTGCGGACTGGTAGCATAAAATAAGGGCACAACCTGTGAGTTGGTCAAGAAATTTAGAGGATTTAGAAATAGATATTAGTTAGAACTACTGGTGTAGAAGCCCTAGTGGAAGACTGTTATATTAAATACTGGATTGGATAGTATAGCATAGTTACAATTTAATGTTGGTTTATTAATGGTTGATTGTGGATTATTGATTGGATAGATTCTCTATTTCTTTAGGTAGTCGACCCTAAGTCAGTGTGATTTTGTTTAAGAATTTATATTCGTGTATACATAGAAGGATACCTACTGTTTATGAATGTGCACTACTGTTGTTGGCTTATTGGAAATCCTAGATAAACATAGAATCCTAAGGGCTAAAATTACCCTAGGACATCACAAAATGAAATATCCACTTATCACGATACTGCTGTGGCGCTCCACCAAGGGATCTAAATATCCTCATATCCAATCATATAGCAAGGACTAGAGATTAGAACATCACATGATCAAGTGTAATGCTATCTCTCTATGATAAACAAGTAATACCAACAAAACACCTTCAAATCCTCTAGCACATCATTATCAACAATCTAGGAAACCAAGTGAACACCCTGACCAACCAAAGCTCTTTGTGATGAAAATCACAAGGGTAGTAAAAATACTCACTAGTATAGTTGTTGGTAAGCCTGTTGAAGTTTTACATGACTTTGCTTAGCATGAATGACTTTCTACACAATGTCCTTTTGGTCAAGCGAGTAATCTCTAACAGATTTGGTATAGGCTTGTTTTGTACATCTATCTTGACCTGACATGCAAGGTCATAGACCCTTAATTGGGCACAAATCAAAAGATATCTTGCAAGTGGAAAAACTGGCGGATCCCATTTTGCAGAGGCAAAGAGGGAGGTTTAAATCAATCTCAACTTGACGCTGAAGAGGGTCAATTGTGTGAAAATTCTATCACTGCAACAACTAATTTATTTTACCTACTTATTTGCCAATAAGTTATTTATGAAAAACCCTTCAGTAAACATTGAAATAAATTCTGCTGCAGATATCACACCATATTATAGGAACAAACACATGCACAAGAATCAACACATCAACACAGATATTTTGGACAAACGTCACTGGAAAAACCCAATGTAGGAAAACTGCTGCAGCATAGGAGGATTTTATTACTCTGCAGTTCTTCAGTACAATTAGGTGCCAAATTGGCTTACCAATAGAGAACAAATTCTCCAGCACTTATCCCAACCTCAGCATCAGGCTTACTGGCCTCTACGCAATTCGTAAACCCACTGCGTCGACTCCTACCTCTTTGCTTCGGCACTGGGCCTCTCTACGTCACCCACACAGGCCTTCTAGTGACTGTGCAGTCTGCTGCCTCTACATCTGCTTGAGAGGCTTTGCGTCGCCTGAGAGGCTTTGCATTTGCCTCTCCAACCTCTGCGTTGGTCATCTGGTGATGATCCCGACTCTCTGTTCCGTACCTGCTCCCTCCTGCTGCTCCCCAAATCACTAGTTCGAATTTCTCAACTAACCCTGCTCCAGAAATCGAATTGACTGGTCTCCCTCAGTATGTTCTCCAACTGCCCCTTTAGCCTCTTCCTGTTGGTCCTTCAACGACCGAGATTAAATCTCTAATCAATGACTAAGATTAGATTTGGCTTGATCCATGACTTTTGGAACCTTATAAACGAGTTTTATATTAATACCATTAATATTTTATTTTTCCTAAGTTTAGACTTAGGAACTTGATTAAAAATATTAATTATTTTAACATCTTCCAAACCGGTTAGAATTTGCCCAAACCATTTCTGCGTCTTGGAGATCTCATGTGCTTTAGCCTCTCCACCAATTTTCATGGATAGAGCACATCTGATGCTATCCAAAATCAACACTCCCTCTTAGCGAGGACTGTGCTTTAGTAATACTCCACACTGAGCATTACTCTGATCCAATGGCATCGGTACCTGTGCTGATGCTAAGCCTTCCTGTCCAACATTCTCTACACTGCTGCATCCTGTACTGCTGCCCATGGCTCTATCACTGCCACTGCTACATCTGTACTGCAACTCCCTTTGCATCTGTGCTGTTGCTAGTCCATCTTCCCAACACTACATCTGCACTGCAACTCCCTCTACATCCGTGTTGCTGCAGGTCCTTCTTCCCAACACTGCATGTGCACTGCAAACTCCTTCTCATCCTGTTGCATCGTGCTACTGCTGACTGCTACTGCACTACATCATACCCATTTCTGCTACTGAAATGGATTCTTTATCATCCCCATCTTCTCCCTGAAATAATCAAACTTGGTTCTTCCAAGGGCCTTGGTAAGGATGTATGCCACCTGTTCTCCCGTAGGAGTGTAGCTCAATTGTACAGCTCCTCGTTGGACACAGTCTCTGACAAAGTGACACCAGATATCAATATGCTTTGACCGATCGTGAAACACTGTATTTTCAGAGAGCTTGATGCAACTCTGATTATCACACATGATCTTGGTTACCTCCATATTTCTTCTGAATAGGTTCACAAGCAGTTTTCTAAGCCATATGGCCTCGCACGATGCTGTGCTTGTGGCCGTATATTCTGCCTCTGTTGAGCTTAGAGCCACGAATTTCTGTTTCCTACTGCACTAGGAGGTCATTCCTGATCCAATGTTGAAACAATACCCAGAGGTACTTTTCCGATCCACTAAACTTCCCGCCTAATTTGGATCAGTAAATCCACTCAATCTGATATCCTTACTCTTGGTGTACAAGAGTCCATAATTGACTATTCCCTGTATATATTTGAGAACATGTTTGGCTGCTGCCCAATGCGCCCTCGTTGGTTCCACCATGAACTGACTGAGGGTGTTGATAGCGTAACAAATGTCAGGCATGGTATTGACCAGATACATCAGGGACCCTATGAGTTGTCTGTATAAGGTGGGATCAACATCCTTGTCTTCTGATGCATCAATCTTCTTCTAGTTGGTGATCATTGGAGTAGCCATGGGTCTACAGTCTTCTATCTTGAATCTCTTCAGGATTTCTGTAGCATACCCCCCTTGCCCAAGGAAGATCTCTTCGTTTTGTTGCCAAACCTCCAACCTTAGGAAAATAGTGCATTTGTCCCAAATCCTTCATATTGAATTCCGTGGCTAGATTCTTCTTGCAGTCGCCAATGAGCCTGGATGATTATGTCAGAAAGAGATTATCCACATACAAAACTAAGATTAGAGGCTCATTCTATACAACTAGATAGTACAGATTTGGATCTGTCACTCTTGACAAATCCCATTTTCTACAAGTAGCCATCGATTCGACTATACCTCTAGGTGCATGTTTCAGCCCATACATGGCTTTCTTCAATTTGCATACATGAGACTTCTTCTGATGTGCCTCAAAGCCCTTTGGTCGTTCAATGTATACCTTTTCTTCTATCACCCCGTTCAGAAATGCTATTTTGACATCCATCTGATGAATCTCCCACCCCATCTGTGATGTAAGGGATATCACAGTTCTAATAGATGTATACCTGGCTACCGGGGCGAAGGTCTCTTTGTAGTCAATTCCTTCCTTCTGAGCATACCCCTTAGCCACAAACCTGGTTTTGTATTTCTCAACCTTGCCGTCTGCAGCGTATTTAATCTTGTAGATCCATCTCGAACCTACCACTGATCTGTCTTGAGGCCTTGGCACTACCTCTTAGACATCGTTCACCATTATGGAGTTGTACTCCTCTACCATCGCATCCAGCCAAACTTGATGTTGCGCTGCCTCCTGAAAATTGGCAGGTTCCCCACCCTGAGCTACTAATCCCTGATATCTATCTGGCTATTTTCGCTCCCTCTTATTGTTCCTTGGCGCACCGATGAAGTCCTCTGCATCTGGCAGAATCTGACGAAGTTCCTTGCTCGTTCTTCCTGTGCTAGCAGGTGCTTCTGTTATCTCCTCCTCATCCTGAGATTCTTCCTGATTCGAGGAAGAATTATTTACTTTCGTTGGTTGAAGAGGTTTGACCAACAACTCCTCTTTTGACTGCTCTTCAGAAGGCATTTCTCGAGATTTTTTGAAAGCCCTGTCCTCCATGAACTTCACATCTCGTCGAACTACTAGCTTACTGCTTCCTGGAAGATAGATTTTGTATGCCTTAGCGTTCTCTATACACCACTAGATATCCTTTTTCTACAGTTTGATCTAGATTCTTCCCCTTTTCCTTGGATACTCGACAATATGCTAAGCTCCCAAATATGCTGAAATCATCGACTTCAGGGGTTTTCCCTATGAAAACTTTCTCTGGAGTAATCTTGCCCAATGCCCGATGAGGAGTCCTGTTCTGAACATAGATTGCTGCGTTGCATGCTCTACCCACAGGGATTTTGGCATATCCTGATCATACATCATGGCCCTAGTTGCTTCTACAATAGTCATGTTCTTCTTTTTTGCTACTCCATTCTGCTCCGGATTGTAAGGAGCTGTCCACTCTCTTCTGATGCCCTCCTTAGCGCAAAAATCAGTGAAGTCCTTATCGACATACTCTCCACCATTATCTAAGCGCAAAACTTTTATTTTATTCCCAATCAGATTCTCCACCAGAGCCTTGAACTCTTTGAATCGACATAAAAGCTTGTCCTTGGTTTTCAGAAAATAAATCCAAGTTTTCCTTGAGTGGTCATCAATTAAGGTAAGGAAGTACTCGACACCACTAAGAGATTTAGTGGACATAGGTCCGCAGATCTCTGAGTGTATCAATCCTAGTACACTCTTAGCTCTGTTCTTACTTTTAGGAAATGCTGCTTTAGCATACTTTCCCAGAGCACATCCTTTGCATGCATCATCTCGTTCCGTACTAAGATCCGGAACTCCTGTTACAGTGTTTTTGAGAATTCTCAGAGCCCCATGGTGCAAATGTCCCATTCTTTTGTACCATAGTTCGTTCAAATCCTTGACTCCATGACTGCCTATTATTGCCATTGGTGATTCTAGTTGTAGTCTGTACAACCTGTTACTTTTGATCCCGATCTGCACTTTCTTTTTCTAGCTTGGGTGTTTGACGTGTATGTTCTCCTTGATGAAGAAAACGTCATAGCCTTTTCCTTGAAGTTGCAATACGGAAAGTAAATTCATCCCCAATCCTGATACATGCAGCACATTGGTAGCATGGAACCACTCTCCCGTTTCTGTTTGAAAAACTATGGTACCCCTCCCTACTAGAGTACACTTTGCCTTATTCCCCATGGTGATCTAAAAGTTCATCTTCTTCTCTCGATAATTTGAGAAAAATTCCCGGATTCCTGTCATATGCCAAGAGGCTCCACTGTCTATATGCCATACTTTTGATGATGCAGAGCTAGTCACACAAGCCACTTCTTCCAGCTTGGAAGCCAACATAGAGAAATCAAAGCACTGTCTCTTGTGCAATTTTCTGAAAATCTATGAGTCTCCTAACGTAGATGCCTCTGCATCATGGTCTCGACCCATAATTGATTTTCCCTTCTTGTCTCTGATTACTTGCTCTAATACCATGTGAAATTTCTATCACTGCAACAACTGATTTATTTTACCTACTTATTTGCGAATAAGTTATTTACGAAAAACCCTTCAGTAAACATTAAAATAAATTCTGTTGCAGATATCACACCATAATACAGAAACAAACACATGCACAAGAATCAACACATCAACATAGATATTTTGGACAAATATCCCCAGAAAAACCCAATGCGGGAAACCGGTGCAACATAAGAGGATTTATTTATTCAACAATTATTCAGTACAACTTTGTGCCAAGCTGGCTTACCCAATAGAGAACAAATTCTCCAACACTTCTCCCAACCTCAGTGTCAGGCTTACTGGCCTCTACGCAGTTCTCAGACCTACTATGTCAGCTCTTGCCTCTTTGTGTCAGCACTTGGCCTCTCTGCATCACCCACGCAGGCCTTCTAGTGACTGCACAGTTTGCTGCCTCTGCGTCTGCCTGAGAGGCTCTACGTCTGCCTCTCCAACCTTTGCGTTGGTCTTTTGGTGCTAATCCCGACTCTTTGTTCTGTACCCATTGCCTCTTGTTGCTTCCCATACCACTAGTTCGAATATCTCAGCGAACCTCGCTCCAGAAATCGAACTGACTAGTCTCCCTCAGTATGTTCTCCAACTGATCCTCAAGCCTCTTATACTTTTCCTATTGGTCCTTCAATAATCGAGATTAAGTTTCTAATCAACGAATAAGATTAGATTTGGCTTGATCCATGACTTTTGGAACCTTGTAACCATGTTTTATACTAATATCCATTAATATTTTATTTTTCTTAAGTTTAGACTTAGGAACTCCATTGAAAATATTAATTATTTTAATATCTTCCAAACCGGTTAGAATCTGCCCAGGCCATTTCTGGGTCTTGGAGATCTTATGTGCCTTAGCCTCTTCACCAATTTTCATGGCTAGAGCACATCTGATGCTACCCCAAATCAACAAACTGTAAACTAGCTAAGCAGAGTCTTGAGGATGTGCATCCTATGTTTTCACATCTATGCACGTTTGGCAATCTAGTCATTTCTCAACTGCAAAAAATACTTGGAATAAAAAACCATGGTAGGGCCAAATCCAGTTGAAGTTATGATCTAAGTGCCCAAAACATATTGTTTATAGTTGTTGTTGCTGATTATTTGGCTCAAGTCTTGCTTGGATAGCAAGAACTAGCACAAAACATCAACAGAGTACCTATAAGGGAAAAGTTGGCTTGGGGATAAGATAACTTTATTAATGTCCAACAAATGAACAAAATTAGGTTAAGGGGACTGTTTAGTACATAGGAGATATACCATCAATTGTAGTATGTTGAAGCCTAGAAAACTAGAAACATAATTGTCTAGAGGAAGCCATAAAGGCAAGGGCTGCCTTTGAAGAGTATATAGTTAGGTAATGTTATTTTGCCCTTTTAGAAGTAAAGTCCCACAATGTTAAGACTCTGTGAAGGAGGCTGCCTTTGAAGAGTATATAGTTACGTAATGTTATTTTGCCCTTTTAGAAGTAAAGTCCCACAATGTTAAGACTCTGTGAAGGAATGTGGCAACCCTAAAGATGGCTTGAAGGCTAGAGGACATGACCCAAACTCTGCTTGGACGGATGGGATGAGGGACTGCTTGCATGCAATAAATTGAAGTAGAATGGTTTGTGCTTTCTCCATCCAAACCCCCTTAGGCTAGAGCATACTAGGCCCCTAGACCCTAGAACCATAGAGGACCTTGGGTCAGATGTGTTGATTTGGGGTAGCATCGGATGTGCTCTAGCCATGAAATTTGGTGGAGAGGTTAGGGCACATGAGATCTCCAATACCCAGAAAGGGTTTGGGCAGATTCTAAACAGATTAGGAGATCTTAAAATAATTAATATTTTTAATGGAGCCCCTAAGTCTAAACTTAGGGAAAATAAAATATTAATGTGTATTAATATGAATCTGTGTTAGAGTGGTCCAAAAGACATGGATTAAGCCAGATCTAATCTTAGCCGTTGATTAGGGACTTAATTTCGGCCGTTGAGATGTCAATAGGAAAAGTATAAGAGGAGGCTTGAGGGTCACTTGGAGAGTACATTCCTTCACAGAGTCTTAATAAGAAAATCCTCAGATAGCTGCACTAGTTTTTCCACATTGGGTTTTTCCAGGGACATTAGTCCAAAATAGCGGTGTCATGTGGTGTGTTTGTTCTTGTTTCTTTTAGTTGCTGATCTGTAATATGTTGAGCATGCACTGGTGTTTATTTTCAGTATTTACTTTGTAAATAACTTGTTAAAGAAAAATAACAAGTAGGTAGGACTAAATCAGAAAAAGTGCATGAAGGGTTTCTAAACTTAGAAACTTCAACATGGTATCAGAGCGTGATTGCAGATCACATGAGGACTAAAAGACATCAGCCAAGCAGAGCAATAGCAGCAGAAAACAACTGTCCAAAGGTGACAGAAGTTGTTTCTAGTAGCGCAAAAGCCAAGAAGTGTGATGCAGAGCCAGCCAGAGCCACGCAAAAGAAGCCAGGAGCTGCGTAGAGCCCCAGAGAGGCCAGCGTTACTGATGCAGAGAGCCAGAGGTCTGACGTAGGGCATCCCAAGGATGACGCAGACCCATCTGGGGTGACGCAGAGCCAGCGTGAGGTAGAGAGGGGCTGACATAGTTCACAGAGAGGTAGTTGCTGGAGTCAAGAACGCTGTAGAAATATTGCTGAGTGGAGCTGGTGAGGTATTGTAGTCAGAACAGTACCTGACAAACTAGGGCCAAAGGAGTTGTTACTGAGGGTTTCTAGCCGAGGAAACTGCATTAGCAGTGCAGTTGCACAAGATGAGCAGAGTAGGGGGCATCTTGACAAGCGGCAGAAGGATTTTCGGGAGGGAAATCAGGACTCAGAGGGAGTCCAGAAGAGGACTTCCAGACGAGAAGTAGAGACTCAGAGGAGTCGAACAGAGAACTTCCAGGAGGGAAGTAGAGGAGTGTCATGGCACTATATGGGGTAAGAGACCAGGATAGATTGGACGAAGCATCGAACTTCGCAGTCTAGAAGGCTAGAATCTTATCAGTGCTTGACAGGAATCGTGTTAAGAACTTCGCCTTGAAGGTAATAGCTATCCCAGTCGACCCCAATGATAATGACAAGTACGAAGAGGCGATGGCGAGGGCCAAGTGCATTATCCTTGACGGGGTCAAGGATCATGTGGTACCACATATAGCTAAGAAGGAAACGACAGTTGAGATGTGGGAGGCTCTCAAGAACTTGTACTAGCATACTTCTATGTAGAGAAGAATGCTGCTTGAGAATCAGATGAGGAAGGGTCAATCGATTGACACCTTCCTCGGAGGACAGAATGAGATCCGAGACCAATTGACTGCTATAGGAGCGACACCAGGTCAAGAGCTTATGGTGAGGATAGCCCTGAATGCTGTCTCAAAAGATAGGGAAGTGTTTGTTTAGAGTATCTTGGGCAAAGGGACTCTCCCACCTTGGGATGAGATGTGGGTAACTCTTCGCCAGGAAGAGATCAAAAGGCAGTGGAAGACAAGTAGCAGCAGGAAAGGGATCAAGGTCAAGTAGGAAGAGGAGGATGTGGCCCTAGCATCTGAGGGAAAGCAAGAGAAGCAGAAGAAGAAAGATCTCTCCAAGATCAAGTGCTTCCAGTGTGGGGAGATGGGTCATTATGCGACCCAGTGCCCAAGGAAGAAGAGTAAGGGAGAGTCTTTCGAGACTAAGGCAGCGCCAACACGAGAAGAGAAGGAAGTTTTGACAGACGATAACTGTGCCATGAGTGCACACACACCACTTGAGCGGAAGTGGGGAGACATCGAGCTATAGTCAGATAGACTACAGGCGATGAGGGGCAGGATCCTTGAGGTACCCAGCGTCTTGGAGTAGACCGCTACGGGAGCCTCGACGAGGAGTAGCAGGATTGGATGGGTTGGTAGAGACGGATGCGGATGGAGCGGCAGAGAGAGCTACAGTGCAGAAGTCCCAAGACAGTGCAGAGCTAGTAGACTGCAGTAGTGCGAGAGGCACAGGAGTGTTGCACCAGTGCAGGAAGGCACATAGAGGTGTGCAACGGTGCGAGATGCAGGGAGTTGTTGCAGCAGCGCAAAGGTCAGAGAGAGGGAGCACTTGTCAGCAGCAGAGGGAGCCTCAGCATCAGTGGGTGTTTCTAGCCCAATAGGGAGGTCAGTTGGAGGATCAGTTACTTCTTAGTAACTGAGTTGTAGTGCAGCAATGGGCAAGACGATGCAACATGATGAGAGGAGGTGCAGATGCAGTGCTAGGAGAAAGGACCAACAACAACACATATGCAGATGGAGCTGTTGTACAAATGCAACAGTGGTAGTGGCAGAACCGTGGGCAACAACTATGTCACACGGTTCGAGTTCGAATTTGCGTTCGATAACGATTAAGTTCGATTCAAATTCGAATTTTCATGAGGTTCGACTATACATATTTTTCAATATATATATATATATATATATATATATATATATATATGACAAAATAATAAAAAATTCAAAATCGATCCATAAACACATGAATACAAATTCTTATTAGTAAACATACATGAATAATGTAATCATTCTAACATCTAGTTAAATGTAAACATACACAATAGTAGTTTGCAAAAAGAAATGACATAATTTTCAGTTGCTTGTTAAAATGTTTTTTACATCATGTAAATATGTTTAGCATTTTGACAGGCTGTATATATTGTTCAGCAATTTCACAGGCTGTGATTTATTTTGTATATATGTCTGTTCTTCTTGTTTGCATGCTATTTAGATGGCATATAGACTCATATCTTATAACAATGTATTTCTAATTTGGTCTTTAGCCAGGGTAACTAGGCAGACTTACCATGAGCCATTTCTCTTAATTAGGTTATCATTATTTAAATATCCTATGCAAGGGGGACATGTAACTGAAAATATTTCATCCCAAGCCAAGCCCTATATGTCATTGGTGGGGTATACAAATCTCTAGATGTCATTGGTGGGTTATGCCAAGCCTTTTGATGGAACTTTGTCAGTTTTTGTTTCACAGAAATCCTTTTAATGGAAGTGAGGGAACCCCTGAGTGGCAAATTCTAAGCAAATATGTTTTGAGGGGATTGGAATCTTGTTGCCCACTGAACCCACCACCCCCCTTGACAATCATAATTGTTTTGGAAGTGAATAGGTGAATCCCCAATGATTACAATTTGGACATGAATTTGTTGTTTGATGATGAAATTGAGATTCTAAAAGCTGTAGCCAGTACCTTTGTAATAAGATTTGTTGAGCTGGCTCTACGTTTAACCATACTAATCTTGTTTCATAACCTTCAAACAACGTGTCTAGCTTTTAATTTAATAATAATAGGCTGCTAATATAAATCTTGGAAACAAGTTTTGCCAAATTTGAGGTTAATTTTTCAGTTTGTCTTTAATCTTAATGTTGTTCTGCAACTGTTAAAATTATTTTGTGCCATATAAATGTTAGCACATGGAGTTGTGATTTAACTTTTATATGTCATAGATTTCATTAGCTGTCTATTTTTAAATTTAGTAAAAGGATGCCTAGTGTTTTATTTTAGAATAATAGACCGAGTAACTATTTTTTTTGGTCAATTTCAACTTTAAGTGTGTCCAAAATCAAATAAAGAATGTTTTTGTAATCTCCTAACCGCATCTAAGATCACCTTAAAGATCTTTTAATGGAACAATAACTTTGCATTGAGGTCCATATGGCTCATTTACTAACACAATAAACCCATTTTTTCTTATGCTACCCTAATTCCATTTTCATCTGTCATGCCAACACTTAAATTTCCTTTTGGAATCTCGAATAACTACCATAATAGTTTAGAGCATGCGATATTGGAATCTAGGAAAACTGTCACACCCAGGCTTGATATTTTTTGGTCACTCCTGAGACTAGCCTACTGTATTCTTAGTTATAGTTACCATATTCAGTCAGCGGTTTCACAAAATTTATGCAACTATTAAAATAATTTTCTGCTGTACTTGCTGCCACAACTGGATTATTTGAGATACTTGACCAATGAAAACTATAAATAGATAACGGCCCCATCACATGCAGGCTTGGGATTCAATGATCACAACTACCTGTATATCATATTTTTGGTTATGACTATGATTTTCCCTTCTCTGTTTCATAAAATAGATGGAACCTTCAAAATATTTTCCTGCCATAACTCACTTAGAACTCACTTGACACTTGCAAGCTATGCTAAATCCTTAACGCAATGTTGTTTATGAAGAATTTTTTTGGCGGGAAGATTGTCGAAAACCAACTGCCAAATCTAATTCAAACCTCAACAAAAAAAATCGAATTCGATTAAATTCGGCTTAAGGTTCGCTTTCAGGTTCGAGTTCGAATGGGGTTTGAGTTCAAACAAGTTCGGCGAACTTGAACGAATTTCAAATTTTTTTTGAGGTTCGCCGAATTTCGAACCTGAAGGTTTAAGTTCGTCAAACCCTGTGACATAGGGCAACAGTACAGGAGGCAACAATGTAGAGGATGTTGGGCAGGAAGGCCTAGCATCTGCACAGGTACTGTTGCCGGATGATCAGGGTAATACTCAGTGAGGAGTAATGCTAGAGCACAGTCCTTGCTAAGAGGGAGTGTTGATTTGGGGTAGCATTGGATGTGCTCTAGCCACGAAATTTGGTGGAGAGGTTGGGGCACATGAGATCTCCAATACCTATAAAGGGTTTGGGTAGATTCTAAACAAATTAGGAGATATTAAAATAATTAATATTTTTAATGGAGTCCCTAAGTTTAAACTTAGGGAAAATAAAATATTAATGTGTATTAATATGAATCTGTGTTAGAGTGGTCCAAAAGACATGGATCAATCCAGATCTAATCTTAGCCGTTGATTAGGGACTTAATCTCGGCCGTTGAGATGTCAACAGGAAAAGTATAAGAGGAGGCTTGAGGGTCACTTGGAGAGTACACCAGATGATCAGTCATTCTATTCTCTAGATCAGGGTTTGCTAAGCGAGATAGAATCAATGATTGGGAGAGCAGCTGAGGGGCATTGAGTACAGAGAAACAAAGAAGGCAAAGATAGTGTAGAGAGAGGAGCACAACAACCAAGGAGGGTGACGCAAAGCCAGCAAGGGCTCACGCAGGGCCACGCAGAGGCAGCCAAGTGCTGTGTAGAGCACCAAAGGGGCCAGCGTAGCTGACGCAGGGCCTCCTGGGGTTGACGCAGGCCAAGAAAGGCTGAGCCGCTGATGTAGGGCCAACAAGGGACAGAGAGGGGCTGACGCAGTCCAGATTAGGGTTGCAAGAGCAGTTTTGTGCTAAGGAATTGCCGAAAGAATTTTCCGGGGTTTCATCCAGGAGATTTCTCTCAAACTGTGAGGTATAGCTGCTAAGGATATTCTCTGTTGGGTAGGCCAGTTTCGGCACCCAGATTGTCCTTTGATATTGCTTAATAAGAAAACCCTCAGATAGCTGCACCGGTTTTCCCACATTGGGTTTTTCCAAGGACATTGGTCCAAAAATAATGGTGTCATGTGGTGTGTTTGTTCTTGTTTCTTTCAGGTGCTGATTTGTAATATGTTGAGCATGCACTGGTGTTTATTTTCAGTATTTACTTTGTAAATGACTTGTTAAAGAAAAATAACAAGTAGGTAGGAATAAATTAGAAAAAGTGCATGAAGGGTTTCTAAACTAAGTAAACTTAGAAACTTCAACAAGATGATCAATTCTGGAAGATGCACCTTGGGTGAGATGTCTTGTAAGCAACTTTGGTCTCTGGAACACTGTCTCTCAAGAAAGGAAACAAAGACATATCCCTTGTTGAGTGGAGGTTGGAAAGCATGTCTCATGTTGATTCAGGGGCTCCAAACTGAACGACTAGGTAAATGTAGGTTGTGGTGATCTTGATCTCTCAGCCTTGGAAGGAAATGTGGTAAGAAAGAAAAGGCCTTTGAGGTGTTGAAAATCCAAAAAACATAATAAAGAAGATATTAAAATGTCTATTGAGTAAAGGTAAGGAATCTTTTTTTAAAGGCAAAAATGATACCTTGCTCACAAAAGGTACGAGATTATAACGAATGGAAATGATGTCTTCTAATGTCAAATTGCAGGTTGTTGACAAAGAGATGCGTACAACCTCAATTAATTTAAAGATCAAAATGTCACCATTGATGACAGTTTATTTTGACAAAGCAATGAAAGTAATCAATGAAGATATAAATGCACAACCTAATGTTAACCAAAGGGTATCCTTAAGTGAAGATCAAGAAAAATAATTATAGAATAAAACTTTTGTCATCCTAATCACAAGACTCAAGAGTCATTGTCCTGATGGGTTCATCAAACTCCAAGGATGGAGTTAAAAAAGCGATAAACTCAAGAAAAATCTGAAGTTTGATGAGGTGTGATAAAGTTCTAAGATGAACTCCACTTACCTTGCTACAGCCAACAACCCCATATGACTTGTTGCTCATTGCTCCTCCATACTACCATGACTCACCCTATGCCCCTTAGTACTTACTCTTGTTTGTGACTCACTGTTGCATGCTGTAACAGAGGCTCTTGCTTCTTCATACCCTGGTCTTCAAGGAACAATGTGGGGCCATGATAATGGTGTTGGGGTTCTATTTCTGCTACATGCTCATTGTCCCTACATGCCTTGCAAATTTCTTATCTGCCTAATGTTGTCATGACTCGCAATTCCCCCATTTTCTGTAGGCCACAGTTATTATCCATACTCCAGGGTCCACGAGGGCAAACTTTATGCCACAAATGCCCCCCCATATATATATATATATATAAAGCTTACATAAAGTTTGAAGTGTATATATAGATCTATTATATATAATTTGAAAGTTTTGATATGTATATCAACAAACCTGATGGTGAATCGTATTCGAATGTAATCAGGAAATTCAAATTCAAATTTCAAACTGAATCTCATCATTGTCGAACCTGAACTCGAACCCAAACTATGCTGCTTTGGTTTTGATCAACTGACACATCAACATTCTTTTTAAGAACGATGTCACATCATTTATGCTCCAGAGAATCAAACACTAATATGATATACGTCTGAGGAGATACTTGAGTCATAATAAGATATACCGTTTCAGAAATTTATCAAAAGATATTTCTGATAAAAGCTGCTGCATTGGATGGATCAATGCTTCTCCAATGCATGAATATGGCTTAGAGTTTAGACAATCTTTTCATCCTTTTCCTTTTTGTGTTTTGAGGATGAAGCCTTCCTGGATGAGAGGACATATAAATACCTAATTGGAACTATTTATACTAAATAATTACTTTGAAGGTCTGTTTCTGTTGGCATAGTTGTGGGTGTTATATGCATGACAGTCTTTTCGACTGCATATAATAATCTTTGAATTATTCACATTTATTAATTATTAATTTTGTCTTTTTCTGCATAGTATGGGCTTGTCCCTTTTCTGATGAGTACATATGGCATTCCTTGACTACCACTAGGCACTTTACACAATGATGCATTTTTTGACTTAATTGGGTATTATTGAAACAGTGTATATCAGGGCTATTTATAGGCTTGCTTTATGCATGTTATCTTGAGTATAGTAAATCCATAGTATGACAAGCTGTGTGTCTGTGGTCTGTCTTTTCACATCACTTTTCATGAAAAATGTTGGTTTTCCCCCTAAAATGAATAGCCTTGGTAGGGAACATGCATGGATTAGAGTAAACACGTGTTTTAAATTCAGACATATCAGAAAGGAAATATTCGGTTAACAAGATATGGGGATGAAGCATTAATCTATTGATATCCACATTGCAAGTGCTATTGTAAATTTGACTTCTGTTTGGTATCAGTAGCCATGTTCCTTCACCGCCTGGTACTTAGCTTTGGCAGTATAAACTTTAAAGTTCTTCTGTTCTCAAATTTTACCTTGGAAAGAAGTTTAGGACTGGAGAATTGATATTTGGTTTATTTCCATCAAGCACTTATAATCTGGTCTTGCAGTTTGGTTAAAATGAACAAATTGAGTACAAGACTTTGCATCTCCACACAGTAGCTTTAATGTTATGTGGAGAAGACTGAATGTTATCTAGTAAGGCATACCAGATCATATTGATTGACCTATAATATTCCTGGAGAGTCCTAGGTAAGGGTATTCTGAAGGATAGTGCTGGTAGTTTGGGAACTTTTTTGGGACTCTGATAAACATGGTGGAACAATATTATTGGGAATATTGCATCATTTCTTTTAAATTCATTCATACATATCAACTTATGCCATCAAGTTACTCTCAGAAGCTGCAGGAATTGACTTCATTTTGTAGGTTGATTGCGGACATTCAACGTCTGTGAGGTTTAGAAATCTGTCTTACATCAGTAGGTGTATCAATTTCATCTTAAAAAATGGTTCATTTTCTTCTATTGATTTATATTGAACATCGAATTGATTCTTTCTGAATATGGATCATATGGATTTGAATGTAGGAATCTCAAGATGCTGTCTTGAATACCACTTTGTCATTTTGTTCTATCAATATGTATTGACAGCAAACTGGTTCTTTCTCAGTATTGGAGCACATGGATCTGAAAATAGAAATATCAAGATGCTTTCTTTAGTGTCACTATGTTATCCTATTCTTATTGTGGTATTTTTACGCGGTTCATGTTTTGCAGAAGAGATGGACATGCAGTATTTTATAATGGGTCTGTCAAATACACGGGGTCATGTTTTGCAGGAGACAGGAACATGGAATATTTCACAATAGGTCAGTCAATTTCAATTTTTTCCGTTACTTATGCTTTGGCATGTATTGACAATGATTTTTGTTGTTGCACACAAGTCATCATTGAACTGTTAAGATATTTGATGCTTCCTTATGTATAAAAGATATGGAGAATAGTGTTATCGGAATTGGACCAGAACTGATGGAGGTGGCCAGTCTGACTGATTTGTGGGTCAAATCGGTCTGGTTCAAGATCTGGAACCAGTAATGGGTAATTCAGTACCTAGCCGGCCAGTTCTATCATGGCACTGGCCAATGGAGGTGGCCAGTCTGACCGATTTGTGGGTCAAATCGGTCTGGTTCAAGATCTGGAACCAGTAATGGGTAATTCAGTACCTAACCTGTCAGTTCTATCATGGCACTGGCAATTGGCCTTTTTTCACTGAACCAACTAGTTTTTTAACCAAACCAGCCAGTTCTGTACAAACTACAAATTGACCAAAGACATTGTAAATGCAATTTTGTTTAAAAAAACAAATTTTTTTGAATGGGACAACCTAATATTCAAGCCTATGGCCCTGAATTGCTATGCATGTCATTGTAATGTTAAATTCTTAAAGTAAAAGAATGAAAATGAAAGATAAAGGAGAATGTTAAATTTTTAACATTACCATGAAATGGCTCAGGATGTGTTTGAGAGTGGTTCCTGCCTCACTGGATTTCATATGGAGAAAGTAGAATTTTAGATCTCACTTAAAATCTAGCAGACTTAACAGTTTTTCAAGATTTTAGGATGGGGGGCTTGCAAGATTTCCATTGGATTTTGTCATGTACGAGAGTATAGAACTGGTATTTAATCAAGAGCACCAAACCCTCTATGTGCCTTGATGTTAGTGGTATTTTTTGTCAAACTCCTTGATCATGACCATACTAAATATGTACCCATCACTCAAACAAATTCTTGACTTGACATGCTATGTTTTTTCTATGTTATTTTAATGCTTAGAGGGTGATATTGATGTCGAAGATCTTAATTTAAGCAGTGATTTTGATGATATGTAGGTATTTGTTGTAGCATGATTTTTTTAGGATGCTAGAGAGCATCTAGAGGCTACTTATTGATGTATTTTCGATTCAGAGCTGGATTGCAGTCAATGATATTTTGGTTATGTGAAACCTTATGTGCTATATAAATGAATTTTTTTGCTTATTTATGTATAAAGGTTTGGATTCATATGGTTGCACATGAACATATATGTTTTTCTTTAAAATTTGAATATTTTATGTTTTTTTGGTTGACCAATTTTTTGATTCGTTTTTTGTATCAGTTCTGGTCTGGTTCTGACCAGTTCCCTGTTTAGAGGGTTTTCCGGTTCGATCATCAGTTTGGCTCTGGTAACATTGTAGGGAAGTCACCAACAAATATAAATTTAGTTCCACTCCTTTGTTGTGTTATCCTTCGTTGCCTAAAACAAATTTGAGTTTTCTTAAGTGAGTTAGCATAATGCCTCCTCTTAATGCTTATATATAGTGCTCTTTTACCTTGAAACAACGTTGACTTGTGCATGGCAGGGCCAACTTGATCAGGGAAGCACAAAATAATAAAACCCAAAATTTTTATATCTCCTCAACCGTGGGGAGTTTAGGAGGCATGCCATATGTCGTCGGAAAGGTCTCAGAACGTACTATTTGAATATGTAATCTTCTCCTTCATTTTGACAACCTTTGACATCAATAACAACTATTTTCAACATACAGATCCCACAATTACAAAATGATTATGGTTAGTCATGTTACCCACCAAAATGTGGGTAACTGTTATGAATATAATTCATAACAATTTGCTAAATGAAATAAATATAAATATTAAATAATTAAAATATTATTTAGGTTAATTAGTCATTAAATTAAGTAAAAAGGCATGTCTAAAAGAGATGCCCATTCACGAAGGGTCACCTGCTGAAGTATAAAAGCAGGGTTTTCATTGTACATTCAAATCATCTTATACATTTTTATATAATAATAAATAATTATTTTAAATACCTGTGTGTATTTTTAACGATTAAATCTACAAGCTATCAGGGCTTCTTGCATGAGCATAGTTTTTATGCTACAGTGGTATCAGAGCCATGGCACACGACATAATCATGCAAGCCTTTGAACGCAGTTCCCCGCACAATATGCCATTCCATTCACATCTTGAAGGCATAGAAAATTTTAATAAAATTCAAGAAGCATTTCAACATTTGAAAAAATCAATTGCAGAAGATACAAATGGAGATTGCTATGAGCAGGAAGATGACCTGCATCCACCTGAAAACTCTAAAGAGAAGGGATGTGTGGAAGAAGCCCAAATAGCAGATGATCCAGAAGGAACGGAGTTGGTTAAAATGGGAATACCAATTCAAGATTCGGAGCATGAACCTTTAGTAGCCAAAACTGTACAACCTGATGAGGTTGCTGGTCAAAAATCAGTGGAAAATACGGCTTCAGACAGTGAGAAAGAATATGTTCCCTATACCCCAGTCAGACCCATTCCCCCTCAGGCACCCCACTATTAAATTAGTCCATCCGAGACGCAGTTGAAGCTTTTGACAAAGGGTGCGGGTGGCTGGGCATCATCACCCAAGCTATGAGCACCAATTCTGAGCTTTTCCCTATGTTTTTTCCTCACAATCATATACAAAAAATGTATCATTACTCCAAATTAAGACCTGCTCAAGAATGGCTCAAAGGAAAATGGTACCCGCTACCCTCACAGCAAACAAACAATATCATATATGAAGGAAAATATCCCATGGCTGCAAATAGTGAGACAACTTCGATAGCATCATCTCCCTGGGATATGCAAACTAATGCACAATCTCAAAGGAAGTTTGAAGAAAAAGTTAAAAAGCAGAGAAGGAATTATGATTGGAAAGAAAACAGGGCAACATTAGACGTTGAAGAATGTTCTTTTCAAGCAAGTAGAGATAGAGATTCAGGAAGGCCCAACACTTTCAATCACGCAAATGCAATATTGAAGAATGATGTAGCCCTATCTAGGAAGAAGAGAAATGATGCGGAACAAAATCAGAAAGGAAATTCACTTGCTCCTCATTCGATAGGTGTGAAAAGAGTGTATGTTTATGATGATAGAAAGGATGGAAAGTATAGAGGCATTAAAGCTACACCAGGTAATGATGTCAAAAGATTTAAAGCTACAGAGCCAACAAAATCCGTGGATCAGATCTTAAAATACAGTGATACTCCTGTTGAAAGATGCACAGTGGGAGGCAACTTGTCAACAGTCCACACAACGGTAACCATGATAATTAACAGAGTGAGGGAAAATAAAAAGAGAAAAAATGGGAATTCTCATGATACCTTTGCCGAGAAGAAAAACCAGTGAAAACGAGTGATGAGTTCTGGAGAGTTGCGACTGCGGATAGACTTGAGTGAGCTCGACCTCCCGAAACGGACAGTCGCCATATCTTTTCCGAATGGCAAAGACATCATCACCGACTTTGTGATCACCATTTGGCCCGACGAAGGGTATTACGTGGGCGGGTCCTTCGTTTTCAGCATGAGCATCCCACGGGATTACCCTTATAAGTCCCCTAGGGTGAAGTGCCTCACCTGGCCAATCTATCAACCCAACATCGATCACAAAGGCAACGTGTGCCTCAACAGTCTCCGAGAAGACTGGAGACCACCAGCGCGAGAGCAAATTCACCACGACTTGCTTCATGGATTTTTTATCATTGGTCAACCTGCAATTCAACAGGAATTTGTCCACGCCCTCAGCCATTTCCGACCTCTTCCACTACAATCCTCTGCACTTTCGCAACCTGCTGTAGCTGTTGCACAAGACATTGCTTTCCCCTTTCCGAGAAAACGACAGAGTGGACTGCCTTTGTCATCGTTGCGGGCCAAACAGAAGGTAACTGTTTGTTTCGATATCCAGTCAAACGATTTACATAATGGTCGATCGTAATGGTTAAAATGACAGACGGCTAGACATATATATAAATTACATAACTACATATTAATTATAACTTATATATTATAAATTTATAATATATATAGTTTATAATTATATATATAAAAGAAAAAAATTACTTGAGTTATTAAAAAAAAATTGAAGTTATAAAAAAATTTATTAGACTTAAAAAAAAAACAGAAGGAAAATAAAATATATATATATATATAAGAAAATAGTACTAATAAGCTACCTGACGAATCAATGACCAAGTTGTATACATCCACAACGACTAAGTGAAGAAAAACCCCAGTGTTAAAGCTTTGAGGACAAAGCTTCTGAAGGGAGAGGCTATGTTATGAATATAATTCATAACAATTAGCTAAATAAAATAAATATAAATATTAAATAATTAAAATATTATTTGGGTTAATTAGTCATTAAATTAAGTGAAAAGGCATGTCTAAAAGACATACCCATTCACGAAGGATCACCTGCTGAAGTATTAAAGCAGGGTCCTCATTGTACATTCAAATCATCTTATACATTTTTATATAATAATAAATAATTATTTTAAATACCTGTGTGTATTTTAACAATTAAATCTACAAGCTATCAAGCCTTTGTGCATCATCATAGTTTTTATGCTACAGTAAACCATAGGAGAAAACATTTTTCCTCCTTGGATAGCCAGCCAACTAGCAACCCTATATGATCAGCAGATGACATGATTTTAGGATCCTCCACTTCTTTTTTTTGGTCATATTTCTCTCTTCCATCCAACATTCCTTCTTCAAGGTAGGTGGGTCATCCATCAACAGGTGCTTTAACCATTTTGCAAATGTGCTTTCGCTTAATGTTATGGGCATGCTAATATGGGTCAATGGGAAAACTAGATGATGACCAGACTCGACTTTATTATTGTTCCCTCAGTTCACCTAGGAGGTTAGTAATTGATCCTAGTCTTGTGGGACCTCATCTAAGGCCTTATGGCTTATGAAGGGCAATACCGAGAGGGTTTGATCGAAGTAGTGTGTGCATGATATTCCATACTTACCACTTTAAATGCTTCCCATTTATTCATTTCCATTCTTCGGGTTGGTGGTCATTGGTCATGGGAATTTGTACCCTTTCCTTCTAACCCTTGAGTTTGGGCTTTGAAATTTTGCCCTATAGGTTGATGTAGCTAAAAGAAAGGTAAAAGCATAAGAAAACCACAATGAAAGAAACAAATAAAATGCAAATGACGACTAGGACATTTGATTACCATGTGGGTTGTTACTGCTCAAACTAGCAGGGGGTCCTAGAGAGGCACTTGCTAGATCAAGAGGAACAATGAAGCTAAAGTCCATTGTCACCACAACTAAAGCTTCGTACTCTTTACGGACTTTCATCAATGGGAGGAGACCTGATATATAGAAAATCACTTATAAATGATGGATCAACTAAGATGGTTTGTAGTGGTCTCGAGGACCCTTTTCTAGGGGAGGCTCAAGAATGGGCCCTGCTTGCTTCTTAAGCAAGGTACAAAGCTTTCTCGGAGAAGGGGATGAGGATTTAAGGGCTAGGTTTAAGGAGTGTGAATTGTACAAGAGCTTCCAAAACCTTAAAGTCCTTGTTGAACTTGGTTTTCCAAGTGGTTTTTGAAGAGTTGACTTCTCAATGGTATGGGACCACATGAGAGCAAGTGGACCTAGGTTAGGTCAAGAGGAAGGAGTCTAGCAACCAATGATATATTTGATCTAAACAAGGAGGAGAAAGGGATTAAAGAAGTGGTTTTCACTCAAAAGTGTAAAATGATCCCTATGAGGAACTACCCTAGGGAAACTTAGGGCAAAAACCAATCTCAAGGATAGCGCTTGGGATATCTAACAACCCCACTGTTGGAATTTCCTCAAATTTGGAGGTGGCCTAGGAGAAACACTAGCATAGTTAAGGCCAAGAGATTGAAGTCTTTCTATGGGTGGTTTGTCGGGAAAATGATGCCCTATGCACCCTAATGTGGCTAGACCTAGAGTAAAGAAAGAGGTGAATAAAACTAATTATTGAAGTGATCACCTTATGGTAGACTAGTGCCTAATACTTTGGGGAGATTGGAGTCAAGATGAATTTGAAAATGGACTTCGTTTCAAGGTCAAGGAGGCTCTAAGATCAACTTCTCTTGTCATTAGGGTTCATTTTGCAAGGTAAGGTGGCTTGTTAAGATAAATTCGACCATGGAATTATTTTTAGGAGAATTCGTTCAACATGCATGGACCATGCATAGAGATATGCTATATAGAAACACAATTTCGGATTAAATGCATGGAACAACTAGCCCTAGTATAGTGAAAATCTCATCATCAATGCACGTGACAAAGTAAAAGAATAAATAGCATTAAATTTGTACTTACATGTAAGAGAATATATCCAATCACCGATAAACTTGCCAATCATGAAGCTCCAAGATAAGAAAAGACAATCCATACATCAAAATTCATCCATGCTCCAAAATTTTGTCCACCAAGAAAGAATATCAAAAATATCAAGAGAGATACAAGTCCAAACCAAGTGATGTTGAGAAATGAACTCTCATCATTTGTATTTAAACTCTCTTTAATGAGTTCGATTTACCTATTTGAGCCTACATTAGCCCTAAAATAAAAATAATGTGCAAATAACTAACTTTTGATGACAAGCCCACCAAACTAGCTCATAAACAAAATAACAAGCCTCTCAAGAGGTCGAATGATCAATAGTATGTGTCGTTGGGCTCTCTAAGAACCCTGATGAAGTCCATAAGTGCGAAAATGATGAATTTGACTTCCAAAAGTAATGGACAAGGGGTTGGCCCCTTATTCTCCACATAATAAACCTGTGGTGCTCCCAATGGGTGTGAGGGCACACAAGTGACCTCATGGGTCTCCAAGTAAGTCGAAGATGCCTGTAGACCATCTGTAAGGGCTCAAATGATGGTGTAAGTGATACCATATCAACATACAAGTCCTGGGTCATTTGCCAAGTACATGGTGCAACTGTGGGGCTGGCTGGGCAAAGGTGAACCAAGTGCATCTTCCTCATCCAATAGGTGAATCTCGAGCAATATTTGAACATCTCTGGGGATCCATGGAGTGTTGTCTATTGTTGTGGAGACCCATGGCTCTCAACACACCCTACTTGTGCCAATGTAGCCCTCTGGAGGGTTAAGACATTGTATAGGGAGACCAAACCTACAATGGAGACCACCTACAATCCTGCATAAGATACAATGCGTCCCCTAGCCTTCCGGTACAATAATTCATCAAAGGAAATCGAGTAAAAGAGCTTACAAACCATGGAAAACAGGTGGGGACTTCATAATGGCATGCCCTTCCATAATGAGCTTTGGGATGTGCTAATGTCTCCGAGCTCCAAATGGGGTTAACCAAGTATCCCATTAGGTGGTTTCTACTTCTAAAGGGGATAATATGTCCAAGGTACATCCTTTAAAATGTGGTGGATGTGATAAAGAGATGAATGGAGTAGGGAATGAAGAGGGGCAACCCTGGGCCACATGCTGGGGTACAAGGGTAGCTAGTAAAAGTGGAGCCCACACTTGGGTATATAATGTAGAGGAGCATGAGGTGCCTCGACCTTTATTTTACCACCCTTCTTTATATGCCTTTTGCCTTTTATGAGTTTTCTTTAATTAACTGCTCAGGGCACCTCAAGGGGTAAAAGCATGATGTGTGAGATATAGTAGTGGATACGCCCCTCTAAGGTAGGGTGATTCATTCCCCACCAGGGGTTGGGACAATCATGGCTTCCTAAATGATAAAATAGGCTCATCTGGGCTTGTAGGAACCAGGGTGATGTCCATGGTGATGGAGTAGAGCTCAAGGTTTGGATTTTTCCCACTTGCTAAATGTGTTTGTCCCAGCCATCTTTTGCATTTTATGGTACATTTTCCTGTTGAATGTGGCCAATTATGCTTTCACTTTTCTTTTCAGGTACATCAACCTTCGGGGCATCACCTTTCTTTATATGCCTTTTGCCTTTTATGAGTTTTCTTTAATTAACTGCTCAGGGCACCTCAAGGGATAAAAGCATGATGTGTGAGATATAGTAGTGGATATGCCCCTCTAAGGTAGGGTGATTCATTCCCCACCAGGGGTTGGGACAATCATGGCTTCCTAAATGATAAAAGAGGCTCATCTGGGCTTGTAGGAACCAGGGTGATGGCCATGGTGATGGAGTAGAGCTCAAGGTTTGGATTTTGCCCACTTGCTAAATGTGTTTGTCCCAGCCATCTTTTGCATTTTATGGTACATTTTCCTGTTGAATGTGGCCAATTATGCTTTCACTTTTCTTTTCAGGTACATCAACCTTTGGGGCATCATTCCAGGCCCGACCCAAGGTGTGGGCAAGGGTAAGGGGAAAGCTAGCCCAATGTGGACCCAGGTGGGAGAAATCATGAATGGGGTTATAATGAGTGGAAGGGGAGTAATATATATGGATGAGGGAGCGGGACCATGTAACCAAAATTAGGGTTTCCCATGTAATACCATCCCTAAAGCTGAAGGGTCAGTAAAGGAGATACCACAGGATTAGAATCCAAGGTTAACATCCCAAAGGGGTCTAGGGGACAAGAGCACAAACCTAGCCCATTCTTTCCGCCGAATCCCCCCATTAATCCATGCCCAAAAGTGTCCAAGATAAGCAGACTACAATAGTTAATTACCAAATGACAAGGCATACCTTTAGGTTTGGGAGGCCCACCTTGAAGAATTTCTGTTTTCCCACCCCGGTTTTCAGTTTCACCTTATTTCTCCCATGTAGTTAAATGCCCATTCCCATAACCATACATTTAACAGTCTGAAAAAAATAAATATGGTTGAAAACACAAATTCTGGAAATTTTTTAGAATGCTGGAAATTGCAGAAATAAAAATCAACAATTAAAAACAGCCATTAAAACACATTAAAACACTGATATTTTTGGTCAACTTGACCCTGGAAAAACCCCCTACAACTCTTGGGGAAAACCAGTTTGAGAGCTCTTCTTTATTTCTGAAAATTGCCTTTTTACAGTGAGAATTATTCAGCAAAAAATCAGCAAGCAAATTTACAACTTATCTCCTTTCCCGTGCCTCACAGCAATCTGGAAATTACAGCAAACAGGACAGCAATAAATGCTGTACGACCTCTGTTTTGTGTGCAGAAAAATCAGCAAACTGCTCCTCGATGTTTGTGCAAAAATCTGCCTTTCACTATGTGCTGAATCAGCTGTACAAATCTGCTCAACTGCTGCCTTGGAATGTGTGCCAAGCTGCTGTCTCCTTCTCCTTCCTGCTCAGAAATCTCTCTTGCTCTCTTGCTCTCCTTCTCCCAATCTGCTCATGAAAGAATGAATGACCTTTTCCTCCTTTTCCTCCTTTAATATAACTCCAAGTGACTTTTGGGTGATCCAAGTGACTTTTGGGTGATCTCTAAATCCAATGGCTGAAATAGATTTAGATCAATGGTTGAGATTAAATGCTCATTTAAATCTCACTTTCTATTTTTTAATTCACCCCACTTTAATAAAGACCCACTTAGTCATTTATTTCCAAAGTCACTTTTCCTTTCTAATTTTTCATTGACTTTATAAAAGTCACTTTAAAATTAGACTTAATAACTTTATCACTTAAAGTCACTTTTAAATTAGATTTAACTTTATAAAATTATAAAGTCACTTTAGGAGAAAAATTAAATTCTTTTGGACACTTTTCCCTAGGCCAAAGATCAAAGCCTAAGGGAACCACCTGTCCTCCGGTACCAAATTTCAACACTCCCTCTTACCGAGGAAGGTGTTCCTCACCACACCCATCTTGTCTCTGAAGTAGACATGCTTGCCCCGTGGTAAGGCTTTGGTAAGGATATCTGCAACCTGCTCATCAGTGGAAATATACTCAAGCTTCACAACTCCCTTCTGAACATAGTCTCTGATGAAATGATATCTGATTCCGATATGCTTTGACCTGTCATGAAATACTGGATTCTCCGTGAGTTTAATGCAACTCTGATTATCACAGTAAATCACTGAAGGTCTCAACGGTTGACCAAATAAGCCAAACAACATCTTGCGAAGCCAGATGGCCTCACAACTAGCTAGACTGGCTGCCATATACTCTGCTTCCGCTGAACTCAGTGCTACTGACTGCTGCTTCCGGCTGAACCATGACACTACTGCTGAACCCAACCCAAAACAACACCCTGAAGTGCTCTTCCTATCAGAAGCACAACCTGCCCAATCAGAATCAGTGTATCCTGCCAATCTCACTCCATCTCCCTGCCTGTAGTCCAGACCATAATCCACTGTCCCCTGCAAGTACCGCAAAATGTGTTTTGCAGCCACCCAGTGAACCTTCCTAGGCTCACACATAAACTGACTCATCATGTTGACTGCAAAACAGATGTCTGGTCTAGTGTTGACCAAATACATCAAGGAACCAATCAGCTGCCTGTACAATGTGGGATCCACCAACTCGGAATCCGAAGCATGAAGCTTCTTCCAGTTGGTGATCATCGGTGTCGACATGGGTCTACAATCCTCCATGTGGAATCTGCTAAGGATGTCCACAATATACTTCCCCTGCCCCAGGAAGAAATGCCCCTCCTCCTGCCACACCTCCAAACCCAAAAAGTAATGCATCAAGCCGATGTCCTTCATCTCAAACTCCGCCGCAAGATCTCTCTTGCAGTGCTCTATGAGTCTCTCTGCACCTGTAATGATCAAGTCATCCACATACAGCACCAGAATGAGAAGCTCCTCACCAATCACGATAAAGTATAGGTTCGGATCTGCCTCACTCTTTGTGAAACCCATCCCCTGCAAGTATGCATCTATCATGGAGTACCAAGCTCTGGGAGCTTGCTTCAGGCCATAAAGGGCCTTCTTCAATCTGCACACATGGGACTCCTTCCCATGCACCTCAAAGCCCTGTGGCTGCTCAATGTACACCTCCTCCTGTATGAAGCCATTGAGAAATGCGGTCTTCACATCCATTTGGTGGATCTTCCAACCCATCTCTGCTGCTATCGATATAATGGAGCGGATCGAAGTATATCGAGCCACGGGAGCGAAGGTCTCCTCATAATCAACTCCCTCTACCTGGGAGAACCCTCTAGCCACAAATCTCGCTTTGAATTTCTCAATGCTGCCATCTGCAGCATGCTTTACCTTGTAAAGCCATCTGGAAGTAACCACGGATTTGCCCTCAGGCCTCGGCACCACCTCCCAAACATCATTCTTCATGATAGATGAATACTCCTCCTGCATGGCCTCTCTCCAGACCTGCTGGCTAGCTGCCTCCTCATAGCTAGAAGGCTCAGAGTCAAGGATGCTGGTAACCATCGCCATATAGCTACAAAACCTCTCAGGTGGTCTACTCTCTCTGACCGGTCTCTTCGGCTCAGCAACAGATGTGGCATCTCTCAAGGTGTCCTGAAGCCACTTGGGCTTCCTCTTCCCTGAGCATGCTTCTCCCATAGGAGAATGAAACTGCTCCTCATCACCATCAGTAGCCTGAACTCCTGACTGTCTGTCTGCTGTCCTCCTGCCTGCACCTGAACCTGTAGAAGCTGAGGTACCGTGTGAACTGTCCATCAGTGGACTCCCTAGTGAACTGCTCTGTGAACTGCTCGGAGCACCACCCCTCTGGCTCGGCGAGCCACTGCTCACTAATGGACCTGACATCCTCATAGATGTACCTCCGGATCCTCCTGATCCCTGCCCACTGGATCCCTGCGACTGACTCAACTGCTGCTGAGGGTCTGGCTGATCCAGATACTCTAACTCCCGTGACCTCCTAAAGGCCCTGTACTCCTCGAACTTCACATCCCGCCTGACAACAACTCTCCTCTATGCAGGAATGTAAATCCGAAAGGCCTTTGAGGTCTCACTGTAGCCCACAAAGATACCCTTCTCTGCGGTGGGCTCTAGTTTGGTCCTCTTCTCCTTGGGTATATAGGAGTATGTAATGCATCCAAAGATATGAAGATGACCAAGATCAGGCTTCTTCCCAGAGAAAGCCTCCTCCGGAGTCATGTGCCCCAAGGCACGATGCGGACTCCTGTTCTGCAAGTAAACAGCTGTGTTGCAGGCCTCTGCCCACAAGAACAATGGCAACCCCTGATCATGTAACATGGATTTGGCAGCCCCTATGATGGATCTGTTCTTCCTCTCTGCAACCCCGTTCTGCTGGGGGTTGTAAGGAACAGTAAACTCCCTCCTAATGCCTGCCTCCGCACAATAGTCAACAAACTCTCCAAGGGTGTACTCTCCTCCATTGTCCGACCTCAAGGACTTGATCTTTCGACCTGTCTGAGTCTCCACAAGAGCTCTGAACTCCTGAAACCGCTTGAAGACCTCACTCTTGGTCTTCAAAAAATAAATCCAGGTCCTCCTGGAGTGATCATCAATGAATAACACATAGTACTCATATCCACTCAAGGAAACATGAGACATCCGACCGCTCACATCGGAATGAATCAAATCAAGTATCCCCGTCGCTCTGCTGTCACTGCTGGGAAAAGGGGATTTGGCAAATTTGCCCATCACACAACCTCTGCAAGTATCAAAGTGATCAGTACTGAAATCTAGCACACCTGTAGTGATCTCCCGCAATGTCCTCAAGGCTCCATGATACATGTGTCCCATCCTGCGGTGCCAAATCTCACACAGCTCAGAACTGCTAGCTCTGCTGTCGGTACTACTGCTCAATGCCAAAAGGGGCTGGAATGCAAACTTGTACACCTTTGCATGGCGTACACCTATCACTCTAGCTGAATCAGCTGGAGTGTCCCTGGGATACATCAACACCTGTCCTCCCCTGAACAATACCTCATATCCTCTGTCCTCCAAAGCTGAGACGGATATGAGGTTCTTCTTCATCCCTGGCACATAAAAAACCTCTGACACCTTCAAGGGAGGTTTGGACTCCCTCTGAAATGTCACTGTCCCCACCCCGACTGCTCTAACAACTCTGTCATCACCGAGTACTACCTCAATATCAGTGCCACTCTCTGAAAGCTCTGAGAAGTACTCACGGACTCCTGTCATGTGACGTGAAGCCCCACTGTCCACATACCAAATACCTGTAGATGCTCCGCTAATCGAGGGAAAAGCATGCTCCCTCTGAACCTGTGTGGCAGGTGATCCTGCACTAGAGGACTCACATGTAGTGAACGCAAACTCCCGGTCAAAACGACCCGCAAAGTCCTCAATCTCAGCTGAAGCTGCCACATCCTGGTTCTTCCCCTTCTTCTTCTTCTTTTCCGGACACACAACTGCATAGTGTCCCATCTTCTGACAATTCCAACACTTCACCTTGGAATAGTCCTTCTGTGTGTTCCCTTGTTTACCTTTACCTTTGCCTTTGCCCCCACCACTGCTTGTGGAAGCCTGCTTCTTCCCTTTGCCTTTCTTGCCTCCTGCCACCAGTGCTACGTCCTCATCCTGCTCAACTGGCTTGGCTGCCCCAAGCTGTCCTTTCCTGATCTCTGTCTGAATACAATCATCCCAAAACCTCTCCCATGTGGGAAGGGTCTCACGTGCACAAACCCCATCAGCAAAGTTCAACCATGAACGGGGGAGGCCATTCACTGCAATACGCACCAACTCAGTGGATGGAATGGCCTCTCCAATCGCTGCCAACTCATCTCTCACATTGGTAATCTTTGTGAGATATCCAGCTGCACTATCATTCCCCATCTTAATGTTCTTCAGCTTCTCCTTCAGGACCATCTTCCGGTTCTCATTGGTACTCTGGTAGAGATTGGACAATGCTGTCCACATCTCATGGGCATTGCTCTTTCCTCTCACATGAGGAATGCAATGGTCTTTGATTCCGTCTAGAATCAGCCTCTTACCCTTATTGTTCTTCTTTTTATACTTAGCCAACTGAGTAACATCAGTGGGCACAACAACAGGGTTCTGTGCGGTATGCACCATGATATCCCAGACTTCTGCCTCCTCAAAGATACTCTGCATTCTCTCCTTCCAAACGCTGTAATTTATATGCCCATCCAGCCTATCCTCCACGCTCAATCCCAATGACATCCTGCTGTCCTAAAACTGAAAAATAGCACTGCTGTAGTAAAGATAAAACTGCTGTTTATGAAAAAATCAGCTTGCTGGAATTTTCTGAGTGAAAAATCAGCAACTGTAATTTTTCCTTTTGCTGTCCCAAACTGCCCTTCAGCACTCAAGCTCTGATACCATGAAGAATTTCTGTTTTCCCACCCCGGTTTTCAGTTTCACCTTATTTCTCCCATGTAGTTAAATGCCCATTCCCATAACCATACATCTAACAGACTGAAAAAAATAGATATGGCTGAAAACACAAATTCTGGAAATTTTTCAGAATGCTGGAAATTGCAGAAATAAAAATCAGCAATTAAAAACAGCCATTAAAACACATTAAAACACTGATATTTTTGGTCAACTTGACCCTGGAAAAATCCCCTACAACTCTTGGGGAAAACCAGTTTGAGAGCTCTTCTTTATTTCTGAAAATTGCCTTTTTACAGTGAGAATTATTCAACAAAAAATCAGCAAACAAATTTACAACTTATCTCCTTTCCCGTGCCTCACAGCAATCTGGAAATTACAGTAAACAGGACAGCAATAAATGCTGTACGACCTCCGTTTTGTGTGCAGAAAAATCAGCAAACTGCTCCTCGATGTTTGTGCAAAAATCTGCCTTTCACTATGTGCTGAATCAACTGTACAAATCTGCTCAACTGCTGCCTTGGAATGTGTGCCAAGCTGCTGTCTCCTTCTCCTTCCTGCTCAGAAATCTCTCTTGCTCTCTTGCTCTCCTTCTCCCAATCTGCTCATGAAAGAATGAATAACCTTTTCCTCCTTTTCCTCCTTTAATATAACTCCAAGTGACTTTTGGGTGATCCAAGTGACTTTTGGGTGATCTCTAAATCCAATGGCTGAAATAGATTTAGATCAATGGTTGAGATTAAATGCTCATTTAAATCTCACTTTCTATTTTTTAATTCACCCCACTTTAATAAAGACCCACTTAGTCATTTATTTCCAAAGTCACTTTTCCTTTCTAATTTTTCATTGACTTTATAAAAGTCACTTTAAAATTAGACTTAATAACTTTATCACTTAAAGTCACTTTTAAATTAGATTTAACTTTATAAAATTATAAAGTCACTTTAGGAGAAAAATTAAATTCTTTTGGACACTTTTCCCTAGGCCAAAGATCAAAGCCTAAGGGAACCACCTGTCCTCCGGTACCAAATTTCAACAGGTAGATGCTTGATGGACCACATGGCTGGCTTAGGTGGCAGAGAAATGGCACAATGAGCTAGTTGGTGGCTGCAAGGGGCTGACGGTTGAGGACTATCTTGGGTATTTTTTTTCTCCTAGGGATATCACCCAAAAATGGTGGGTAACATCTGGCTCCAACCAGGACATGATCTCTTGAAGAAAGGGTGAAACTGCTCGAACGGGAGGTCATGAGAACACCAACAATCTCTTGGTTACCGTAGACCTAGTACCTGCACAGATCAAAGACTAAAACCACGGGGCAACATGTTTCTATGGTGTCTTTTGATCACCCATGCTTAGCGTTAGGCCGTAAAATCAACAAAAAAATAAAATATGCAAATTTTAATCTAAATGTAGCTAATCTACCATGAGAAATATCATATGATGTTAAAAATAATGTGAAAACCAACATGCAATGCATCCTACTCTACATGGATATAGTAAGAGCAATATTAAGTGTAATCATAAAGCTAGTGCAACCAACATGTCATCGTGTCACTGTACATATGCCTGCCAGTATGATTACTCATGAAACAAAAACGAAAACGAATGAGGACATAATCACGTGGAGGGTGAAGTGGGTGGGAGGTGGGAAACATGATCTCCATATGATGTAAAAGGAAGCATAAGAGAAGGAGAGTAGGTTGATCTTGCAGTGTAGGGATTTACCTCTAAGTACACAATGATGGTATGAAAGATCACTCTCAAGAACTCCCTATCACAATCATTGCTTATAATGTTATGCTTTGTAGATGTCGCAAGGTCGTGTTGAGAGGGGAACAAAGGGTGAGGGACAAGAGGAGTGCAACAAGTAGGTCACCCATGGTGATGGTCACATTGCGGGAGGGGGGGGGGTAGGTTGCAGAGTGATCATAATCTTGGGGATGAGTCAAAGGGGATAAAATATATTCAATGAAGGGTTCTTCCTTGACACAATGTTCAGAAGGGGGAAAAGGGTCATGGTCACTCGAGGGGCTAATTGGTGTTTGTAAGGGGCTGCTCACTATCGACTAAGGACCATCTTGGAGATTTTTTTTCTCCTAGGGATAACACCTGCTAAATGGTGGGTAACAAGCCCGATTTGGGCTCATTTGACACGCATTCTCGAGTGCGTCTTCTGCTATGAGTGTGTGGGAGCTTGTAGTAAAGGGTTTGGGAGCATTTTGGAGGTGATTCAAGCAACAAGTAAGTGCATTTTGCTTCTTTTTTTTTTGCATTTTTATTACAGCAGTTTGCATGTGCATTTTTTTTACAACTCTGTGCATTTTTTCTTTATTTTTTTACAGCATTCATGGTTGAATCAAGGGCAGCAGGGGAAGAATGTCCCCATTGGTGATGCCCTTTGTTAATTTTAGATAACAACGGTATGTTCTATGCTTAAGAGCAATTTACTTTAATTTTTCTTATTAGCCCAATATCAATTTCTAGATTAGCAATCACATTAACATGATAGTGAATTCATATAGAACATAAATGAAAAGCAGAAGACAAGCCAAGACAAGAGGACAATATTTGGTTGATGCTAGGGAAAAACCCCAATGTGGGGAAACCCTTTGATCAAGTCTTCTTATTATTCTTCAAAAGTTCAGCAGAGAGAGAGAGCACAATATGCAAAATTCACTTGCCCAAACACAGTCAAATCTGTTCAGTCAAATTACAGTCAATAGGATGCCCTAACCAGAAAGTCAACACTGGTCAACTTAGTAGAATTACTCCAAATTAGCATGGTCAAACCCAGTGAATTCGGCCTCCAAGAACAGTCTGAATTAGCCCAAAATAGTCCAGAAAAAGTTGGTCAAACTTGGCCAACGCAAAGTCAAACCTGCAGCCAAATTCTTTGTGGTTACTGTGATTACGTCTTTAATTTCACCAAGTCTATCACTGTGCTCGAATCCACTTAGGGTATGCCGAGATCATTAGCCATGCAATTATGATATATCAGACAAATCCGTATACCAAGAAGTGCCAGGACGTTATGACAAAGATGTCAAGATTGTCATCACAAAGTTTATGCTGAGATCATATCTAGCCCAGATCTTAAGTTATAATTGCTTCCTCTTCCGAAATAAATCCTTGCAACCGAGATCTATCCATGATTGCACCTAATACCCAACCAAGGTGCAGCCAAACCCTAGGTGCGTATTTGTTCCTTCATGCAAGATCTCCTTTTCTTGATTATGGATACCTGCGATCTGTTCCTCCTTGATTGTGGCTCCTTCACCCAATAATCTACTCCTTGATGCGAGTTCTATCTCTTCACACTTTCGGATCCTCTGTACCCACGAAATTTAAGAGAAATGCGGATTTCTTCTTGTGTGTTTTGTGTTGACACTAAGTGGGTATTTATAGTGGGTTCTGCCACTTATTTGAGTCGACATGATCCATGAACCAACATGTCATTTCTTTGAGCCGACATGAGTTTCCATTTATGCAATTTAATTCATTTTCGAGCCGACATGGTGATCTCTTCATTATTTTGCATGCAGACTTCGGTGTGCTTGCATTTGGAGGATTTTTCTTGGTCTTGGAGGGTTGTTACACACTATTGAAGACTTGTATATATTTACATAGGCTCTTAAAGACATCAAGAAGAATTCTTTTACCTAGAGATAGTTCTTGCTCATGAAACCCATGTAGCAATGTATACAAAAATAATTTATTCTCTTTATTACATCATTTACAAAGATCATGTTACTATGAAGACCAAACCTATTTACACTTTCTTCAACACTACCTCCTAACTAGGGAGGTATTAATCGAATTTGCAATCCATTTGTTATAACATCATTTCAACGAACATTGTTTCCTTATAGCAAGGCCTTGACTAACAATTCCATCTCTTTCTCAGATCAAAGCATAATGTTGGTGAGACCAATGACTGATAGACACACATCATAATTGTCTCTCTTAGGGTCAAACCCACTTGGGTGTTCTCCGAGTATGCCCTACTAGGACTATTCTCATATTGGGTTCCCAACCCTCAAGAATATTGGTCGTCTTGCCCACTCTTGTCTTGGATGCCTTACCACATCCTCAAAGAGTGTCAGATGCCAGATGATTACACAATCCTCCATTCTTTCTTCCAAACTGAAGCCAAGAATGTCGTGTCTAACTCTCCCTCTTAACCACGGACGAGTTCCAAGTTTCTCTTCACTCAGAAACTTGCTCGAGTTCTTTGACTCATAGGAACCTCCCAGAGCTCCCTCTTACTCAGGGACTCTATCATCAGTGCTTTATAGGGTCTTCTAGTTGACTGATGATGCAAGACTTCAATGTCATCAATTTCTTCACATGTAGGGTTCAACCATCCATCACTTTCCTTCGTCATGTCATCCCGAAAAGCATCCTCCGTGGCCTCACATCTGGGGCTTCCTTCATAGGGCCATCTATCTTCACCTTTTCTTCAACGGTGATTTCACAAGGTACATAGTGGTGATATTCTTCACAACTCTCCTTACCTTGGTCCTGCATACAGACCCAAACTTTTCCAAGAGGTTAGACACCAAAAAAAGTCACATATTACCTTTTGGTGATGGCCTTCTATCAATGACATCTTCTTGTAGGCATCAACATCCTACATACGTGTTGACATATCTCCCAACGGTATTTGCTGTCAAGGGTATTCATCTTTTTAGACTTCTATCAGAGTCTTCACATCTTTCCGGGAGATTTCCTGGTCAAGTCTTCCTGATCTTCTGGATGTTGATTGCGTTCATGAAGGTTGCATACTTCACGATCTCTTCCATCCTCACATCTTTCATTCCTAGGAGCTCTTAGAGTTTTTCTATTGTAGTCAACTACCTCATACTTTATATGAGGACATATTATGTTGATTTCATCTAGAGTGACTTAGGTCTTTCAGCATTCTTTTAGAGGAGGAGATCTTTTCCCTTTTGATCATGCTCGATCCATGTTACCTGCAACCATATGACATGGCATTACAATATCAAATACAAATACAAGCATACATACCTCATTTTCCCTCGTACATATTTTAGCAGCTTCCTTGATTGAAAAGATCTTCAATCCCTTGATCTGCTTCATTTCTCATGTCCTCGGACCATCATCTCATGAATTCCAACAGTTGTATTTCCTGATGAGACATTTGCTGCCTTCTCGGACTAGAGGATCCTCCACTGATATCTAGTATATCCCCATCTGGAAAATGTTTCCTTTGTCCTGGATGACTTCTTCCTTTCATTTAATGTACAATGAGATTCCCAAGAGCTATATTTTTTATGATTCAAACGAGCTCTTGTTTCCATGATGCCACAATGCATCTTCGTACCATAATCATATCGGCAAGGACTTCTGATAGGATCCTTTTGAGAGGGATGCCATCTCACTCATACTTGAGATCTATTACTCCCTCTTTCCTTTAGCTTCCTCTATCCTTCAGATGATATGAACCCTTTTCCATAATCTTTTCATAATGCTGTTCTGTCTTGTCAACCTTTCCTATGTACATAGTTGAGTCCTTTCAACTTACCTTTCTCTATTTGGCATAGAGACCACAACCCGTTGATTGAGGTGACCTTCTTGTTCATAGACATTTGTCACCTTTCTTATCAATGATGATTATCTATTCATCATTTTCCCAGGTCTTCCAATTGAGATCTCATGAAGATATTTCTTCATTCTTTGGCACCCTCTGCACTGGATTTCAGAGAGTATATCCTCTAGCATTTCATGTATCCTTGATGTATTGAATTCTCTAAGTATAATGACAATCCTTCCCATTCCATGCAAGGCCCTTGATAACCCATCCAATATATAAGTCTTCTTGCAATCATGAAGTCAAAAAAACCAAATTTGATTATAAAATGAAAAGGTACTTATTTGATTGTGAAGATCAAGTCTTCACCTTGATCATGTTGGCAATAGTTGGACCAGATGTTTTGATGCTTCCATTGAATGAGATCCTTGATATGAAGATTGCCTTCCAACAAATTGTTGATACATATTGAATTGAAGTTGCTTGCCATGATGCATAGCGATCCATTAGATAGTATAACTTCTGATTTGAGTACTATCCATATGCACTCCCTGAGATTTGATATCTTAAATATTCAAACTAAGATATTGAGATGTTGTAGATGAACTAGTCAAAATTGTTGTCACATACCCTGAGATCTGAAGACAGTTGACATCCGAAACCCTTGCTGTTGTTTTGATCATGACTAGGGTTTGATTTGCCTCCTTGAGCTTGCTAAAATCTTGATTCTTGCATGTCTCTTTTCTGCCCTTTCTTTGACTGTTGAACCTACGCTTTGACACCATGTTGAAAAATCTAGGGAAATCAGAATTAAGTTGATTCTTCTTAGCATGATAACAATTTGTGAAGTGTTTTTACAATTTATCTTAACTTGATCTTCCATTCATTATTAGTATGTGTGTTTACTTCATCAAATTGTTACCAAAAACAAAAGAGACAAGAACACAAATGTTTGGCTATCTGCCAGGGCCAAAACCTCTCCCCTCTTGAAGAGGAAAACCCATGCAAAAATTCTTCTTATAGAGATTCCATTGATGAATACCAAGACCATGACCCTTGACCCAATTTGCGTCTCCAAGACCAAGGCATCAATCCTCTTCTCTGAGATCTTTATCATTGCTTCACTACTGCATCATTGAGATCTTCACTGCTTCTTTATCATTGATAACATTATTAGTGTACCAAGGCTGCTCCCAGAGATTACCACCGAGGTGATCTCTATATCTTCATCGAGAACATGATCTTCAAGAACAAGATCATAACTTGTGACTACACATTGCTATAGATAGAGATGATGTGTAGCATTATCAGATCATACTCCTTGTCATCATTACTTTGCCGAGATTGTGCCTATTAATCAATGAATGAATTGAATTGATTTGCAATGAGCAATGAAGCTCAATAAATAATACAAATGTATTTACAGAAATAGAAATAACAAGTTTCTACTAAGAAATAGAAACAACAAGTTTCTAAGAAGAAACTGCTAATAAGATCACAAACGATCTTATCCAAATGAGCATTAAGTACTGAAATAACATTATTCTAATACCCTCCCTTAATGCTCAATTTATTTACAACACTTATAGACCCTCTGAATTTTACAAACTTATTAGGACCAAGGGGCTTGGTGAAAATGTTTGATGGCTGCTCCGTTGTGGGAACATACAACAACTGAATGGATCCGTCTTCAACAAGATGTCGAATGTAGTGACAATGGGTTTCCACATGCTTTGTTTGTTCATGGAAGACTGGATTCTTGGCGAGTTTGAGCACTCCCTGATTATCACAGAACAAGGGAGCAGGACCTTGCTGAGAAACTTGCATATCCGGAAGCATACATCGAAGCCAAACTGCCTCACAAGATGCCTTAACTGCTCCCCCATACTTTGCTTATGTCGAGGAGAAAGCCACTACCTGCTGCTTCTTACTAGTCCATGTGATAGCACTGGATCCCAGACTAAACACATACCCAGCTGTAGATTTACGGTCATCAACTGAACTTGCCTAGTCGGAATCTGTATAACCACTGAGTGTAGGATCTGAACTCCGAGTGTACAGAAGTCCATAATCAGGAGTGCCACTCACATAAGTAGCACATGCTTCGCTGCTATCCAATGATCAGCCTTAGGAGCTGACATGAAGCGTGAAATGTAGCTCATTGCAAAACTGATATCATGTCTAGTAGTAGTAAGGTAGATGCGGTTGCCCACTAATTGCCTGAATAAAGATTCATCCACAAGTGGTGAAGATGACTAAGCTAAAAGTTTGAGCCATGGTTCCATAGGAGTCGTGGCAGGTTTGCAATCTTGCATTCTGAACCTGTCCACAAGACTTCTGGCATACTTGCACTGAGAGAGAAATATGTTGTTCTCAGTCTGCTAGACTTCAACCCCCAAACAGTAATGAAGAAGTCCCAAATTTGTCATATCAAAAGTGCTGCACAAATCCTGTTTGATCCCATGGATCAAAGGTGCTGAACTGCCAGTAATGATAAGGTCATCCACATAGACACCCACAAACAGAATATCATCACCAGTATGTTTGATATATAGGTTTGCATCAGATGGACTCCGCTGAAAGCCATGATTTGTTAGGTACTTATCAATTTTCATATACCAAGCCCGAGGGGCTTGTTTCAGACCATAGAGTGCTTTGACTAATCTACAAACTCTCTGTTCTTGACCGGCAACCTTGAATCATGAAGGCTGCATCATGTAGAATTCTTCCTGTAAATCACCATTCAGAAAAGCACTCTTTACATCCATCTGATGGATTTTCCAACTCAACTGGGCTGCTAAGGCAAGGACGCGCTGTATGGTACTCATCTTGGCTATAGGAGCAAAGGTTTGTCATAGTCTATGCCTTCCTTCTGTGAAAACCCTCGAGCAACAAGGCGATCCTTATACTTGTATAGGGTTCCGTCAGCTTTGTATTTCACTTTATACACCCATTTGCAGCTAATGGGCTTCTTCCCTGCAGGAAGATCAGAAAGGGTCCAAGTGTGATTCTTCTAAAGACTATGGAATTCAGCTTACATAGCCTGTTCCCACTCAGGTATACCCTTACCCTCTGAATAGGTTTGAGGCTCAAAAACACTGTGTAGGTTAGCCATAAGAGCAAAATTTACTGTAGGCAGCTGTTTGCTCTTATTTCTGGAAGTTCTACCTTCAAGGAGCTCATTATCCTGGAGATCACCAATAGTTTTAGCCCACCATTTAGGCTGGAGAGTAGAACAACCAATATCTGGAATAGGTGGAGGAGGCTCAGGAACAACAGGAGCAGCGAGAGGAGGATTATTTTCTGGAGGGAACTGAGGTAGTGCATCATCAAACATTGATACTGCATCATCCCTCCCATTAGGTGGACCTAACGGAAGAAGAACACTGGGAGGCTGATCCTCACAACACTGCTCAGAAGGAGGGGACTGAAAGAACCCTCTGTCTTCATCAAATACTACATCCCGACTGAAGATAAGATGATCAGTGTCTAAGTCTATCAGTCTATAGGCCTTGTGGTGATCACTGTACCCTGTCATCATGAGTTTCTAACTTTTGGAATCCAACTTAGAGCGCTTAGCAGATGAAATCCAAACATATGCAACGGAGCCAAACACTTTGAGGTGACTGATCTTAGGCTTATGGCCAGACCAAACCTCTTTTGGAGTCTTCCCCTTAACATCCTGAGCAGGTGATCGGTTAAGAAGATAGACAGCCGTAAACACTGCTTCAACCCAAAATTTGTTCGGAACACTCCTGTGTTGTAACATGGAATGAGCCATTTCAACAACCGTACGGTTGTGACGTTCGACAACACTGTTCTACTGAGGAGTGTAGGGTGTAGTTAACTGGCGTTTGATGCCATGGGTATCACAGAAGTTGGAGAAAGCAGAAGAACAAAATTCCCCCGCGTTATCTGTCCTAAGAGTTATGATATTACAGCTAGACTCTTTTTCAACTAAGGACTTAAACTTCTGAAAGATACTAAATACATCAAATTTATGTTTTAGAAAGTACACCCACATCTTTCTACTGAAATCATCTACAATAAGCAAAAAATATTTGCAACCAGTAACTGAAGATGTATTCATAGGACCACAAATATCAGCATGAATTAATTGAAGTACCTTAGATGCGTGCTAAGATTCGCCATCCTTGAATGAAGACCGATGTTGCTTGCCATCTTGACAGGCGCCACACACTCCCAAATGCTGAGTCTGAATATTAGGTAACCCTGACACAAGTCCCTCCCGAGATAGTTGAGAGAGATACTGAATGTTTAGATGCCCATATCGCTGATGCCACAAAGTGCTGATGGGAGAAACACGAGCTACTAGAGCCACTTCTGGAGAATCACCAGTGTCAAGAACCCTGTATAGACCATGATCCTGTAGGCCAACAACAACCGTATGATGAGTTTCCCTATCAATAATGGAACACTTGTGCGTACTGAACACTTCATTAAGCTGAGGAGAGTTCCTCATAATCTGGCTGATAGACAACAGATTAATTTCCATACCAGGAACATAGTACACATTCAGGAAGATGAGTGTGCGCCCATCAGACTGGATCTGAACTGTACCTCTGCCAACCACTGTGTACTCTTCACCTCCGCCGAATACCATGGAATCATTGAAAGATGAGAAGTCAGTAAACCAGTCACGCCTATGAGAGAAATGACGTGATGCACCAGAGTCAATGTACCAGGCAGAAGACGGGGCATGATCTGAGGACCTCTTAGCCATAAAGGTGTAAAAGACAGATTCCTTCTGCTCGGAATGTTCTGCAACATTTGCTTGCTGATGAGACCCTCCCTGCTTCTTTTGTTTAGAGGCAATTCTCTATCTGCAATCTTTCTTCATGTGGCCGAACTTGTGACAGTAATTACACTGCACATTTTTCTTTTTAGCAGGATCAGAAGGCTGAGAAGAACCTTTCTGTTGAAAGGACTGAGAGGACTGATATTTGGCAGCAAAAGCATTTTCTGAGGAGGTTGATGAAGCACCACTACCAAATTGTTGTTTCCAGCGATCCTGCTGCATGAGTTTGGTGCATAACTCCAGAAACTTCTGATCAACATTAGTGGTGGTAATGTTGAGTGTTTCTAGGTAGACTTTTCAGAGTGATGACTACCATATCTTCTTCCTCCATGGTCCGACCAATGGCTTCGAGTTGATCTCGAATGTCTTTAATCTTGTTAAGATGTTCCTGTAAAGACATGTTCGTCCATCATGATGGAGAACGACTGATTCTTTAGAAAGAAAGCTCTGCTTTTGTCGAATGTCTCGTGCAATTCCTTCAAATGTTGCCAGATTTCGGTAGCTGTCTTATCAGAAGGAATTTGTGGTAACTGATCATCAGTCACAGAGAGTTTGAGAAGCATAACAGCCTCTCGATTTCGATCATCAAACTTATCTTGATCTGCACTAGGTGTACCAGGACTGAGCTCTTTGCTCAAAATGAGCTGGTTAAGATGCCTATATTAAAAAATGGTCAACATTCTCTGTTTGCAGATGTTATAATTGGTTCCATTAAAGCACTGACTGCCTTCCAACATCAGGTTGGTTAGTGAGGCCATCTGCACGTTTCCCAAGACACAGAAAACAACAAGGGAGTTCGACATGGATTTCAATGCAGGTGCTGGCTGAATTTGACAGGTGCAAAAAAATTCCCACACTCAATAATTACGCTTGCATCAATTTGCATGCACTGAAAATACATGTCCAATCACCGACTTCTGAAAAAGCTGAAAAGGAAATGCCCTCGGCCCCCACCGATTATGCAATCTGGAGAATGTATGTTGACTTAATTTGTGCAAGCAACAATTAATTCGAGAAATGACACTCACCAAGCGTTTTGACTAAAGTTCCACGCTGAAAACTACTCAGACAAAATGATTTAAGCAAAAAACCAACTCTATGCCGACTATTTTAGCATAATTCCTGTGCTAAAAAAAACGTTGTTTTCGCTACCAATGTGACGCAGTGAACAAAAAACGTTCCCCTAACTGCTTGTGTCAAAGCTCACCAACAGGTCACAAGACTACGTCGATTGCACGACTGCCCTGAATCCTTCAAATATCTATATGAACACTGAAACTGGAAACAATATCCACGACCCTGTTCGATTGAGCTGATGTTCGAATCTCTTGAGGACTGCTTGCTTGCTCAGCTCGCGTTGTAGCTCTCCAATGTTGAAGTGAGGTTCAAGGGTCGAGTCTTGTCTCGTAGAGTGAGGTTCAGGGGTTGAGTCCTGTCCCGTTGAGCATTTTGCTGGTTTTGCCTTTAGGAAGATTTCTGTAGAAATAGTTCAGCCCCGTGCTAGTGCGCCCCCTTTCGGAGGTCTCTGCAAGAATGAAGGGCGAGAAAATCCGCCAGATTGTGACGCTGCGTCACCTTGTGAAGAAATAGTGCACATTTGCGCTGGGCAACAACACCCCCAGCTCGGTTGGTTGTGCCCTGTCTCCAAAGTTCAAGCACTGCTACCTCTTCTCCTACGACTCCGACTCGGATTGCTACAGGGCCCCGACGTCAATTAAGGGAGGTCCCGTGTTCAGATACTGCCCGTATTCGAAACCCCGCAACTTTATGCGCTTCACACGCTAGCTTAGCACCAACCCAAAAATCCTTCGATTAGTGCGCCAATCAGAACGAAACCCCTTGCAATGTAGAAATCCACACCCGCTGTAACCCGGAATCAAACCAAATCCGACCCAAAACTACACTGACTAAAGCAATCTAGACCTTGATTTCAAGATTATTCATTGTAGATCAACATCTGGAACATGCTCATCACATGGCCGAACACAACACCAATCACTCACATTCATCCGAAACCCAAAGATGGACGAACAACGAACACCTTTGGTATGAAAACCCTAAGAAAAAACTGCGGCTCAGAAATTGTGAATTACAGTAAAAAAATTTCAGACTCCTAGAGAGCAATTTCAAAATGAAGCACAAAATTTTTCAAACAGTGAAAAATTATTTCGAAAAAATACCCGAGCTCTAATACCATAATCAATGAATGAATTGAATTGATTTACAATGAGCAATGAAGCTCAATAAATAATACAAATGTATTTATAGAAATAGAAACAACAAGTTTCTACTAAGAAATAGAAACAAGAAGTTTCTAAGAAGAAACTGCTAATAAGATCACAGACGATCTTATCCGAATGAGCATTAAATACTAAAATAGCATTATTCTAATACCTATCATGGTTATTACTGCTCCCATTTAGCATACCAATATTGCAGCCCTTTACACCATATACAAACCTTGTCACCGTTCCTCGAGATGCTTGAGATGTGATTGTGATCACAATCATCACCGAAACATAATTATGCCGAGACACTGTGCATCACTGATGTAGTAAATGTATACACATGCCGATGTTAGCCTCTCTCATAAAACAATAATAAATCCAAAAATAAATAAATTAATTAAATATTCCAAGTTAGGAATTTGTGCCTAACTCTTGGGTTGTTCCTCTAAGATAGGAGTTAGTTTAGGTAACTCATATATTGGTGTGTGTCTGGTGAGAAATCATCTCAACCAAAGGAGAAATTATCTCAACCAAAAGTGTCTAAGATAGCACGCACTATCTTGAGAACACTATCTCTCATCTATTTATTTGTAACACTATATTCAATTATTTTTGAATGAATGAAATGAGAGAGAATACCTGAGGCTGTAGCCTTTTTCCGCCAATATTTTGTGTCTGATTTTTATGTGTGTTTTTCTGTAATCTATTTGAGTTAATTTCTATTTTCAATATGTGGTATCAGAGCCATGGTGATATCTGTGAACTCCAACTTGCTATGTGTGTCGTTGACAACATCGACTATTTGTTCTCTTGACGGCTGCAAGCTTCCTAGGCTGGCCCAGCTGCTTCGGAGTAATCAGAAGTTCTGGAATTCTTGGTTGAATTTTGTGACAGAACGTTTTTGTTTAGAGCCCGATCTTCTATATTATTTTTAAGAAGTGTTCCGAATCATTCAATTGTGTGTGAGAATAACTAAGTCGCCGAGTTTTTTCCATCTGAAAGCTTTTGGACGAAGTGAGGGACTGTCAAAAGCAGGATTAAGGAGAAGATCCGCATAAATAACCTCGGAGAAGAAAATCACAGATAGATACTTGCATTTTATTCGAGTGAGCTACGTGGACAAAGCGTGGAATTCAAAGCTCAAAAAAATTGCGCTCAATATAATTGCTGATTACTTGCTGTCTCCTCAAAAGTCAATGATAACGCTGAGAGATTGAATAAACTGGGCGATGTCCATGGCTACAATACGATCTTGATCCTATAACTCACAAAGCTGCCAAATATTCGATTTGGAGCACCACCTTGGGTTTGTTATTCATAGCCGCTGGCACTGGAAAGCAGCAAAGACAAGGCTTAGATTGAATGAAGATACATGAAGCACAATGGCTCATTTTCTAGATGAAGGACTGCAATCAAATTTCGGCACATTGTTTTCTTGTTCCAAGCCATTGACTTTTTTCATATCACATGTTGCTTCTGTTGCATGGCAAACTGTTGCTTCTAGATTTTGCGAGTCCCTGAAGATCTTAAAAGGTGAAGGGCGTGGACACTGTAAATCGCACAATTCATCTCTATCTTCCCACTTTTCTTTTTCTAATAATTCAATTGCAATTTCCGATACCATCGTGAACATGAATGGCATATTAGTAGGGGTCACCATTGTAGAAAAAGAAAAAAGCACGGACCAACGTTGAGGGAGAAGCTTGCGTGGAAGGATCGTTGAGGAGCTATGTTGAACGAAAACCACCCAAGGCAGATCTCCACCGAACCACTAACGATTTGCATACAACCTGTTTGCAAAATATAGATTTGGTTGCTGGAAAAGGAGGCAACATCCTGGAGGAACTAGCGAAAAAGGAAGAGTCGACTTTGTAAAGTAGGGGATTAGCCAACAAAATCGTCTTTCCACTCACTGGTCAACGAAATGATTAATTCCTTTTAATTACTTTTCAAATCGCTTAAATGAAAATTTCAGGTTACTTTTTATAAATCATTTTGTAAAGTGATTTGAAAGTTTTATTAAATTGTTTGGTAAAAGTTTTTAAACGTGGGCATAAAAGTTAATAAAAGGATAATGTATGTAGTATATACTTTTTGGGAGTGATAAGTGACGGGGGGGTAATAAGTGATTTTTTTTGGGAGAAATAAGGCATTTTTTTAATTAAATCAGTTACTTTTAGGAAAGATAAGGAGTGGAATATGGTTGAGTGATATTTCAACATGTGATAAATTATTTTTAATTTTGGGAGTAATAAGTGTGAAGTGGGGATTTTTACATTGGAAATCACATATGTGTGATAATGAAGTTTTTGTAATGGAGGGATAAGGTAAATTTATTTTTGTATTTGGAGAGATAAGTGAATATTTTTATTTCTAGAAGGTTGAGTCAATTTTTTGAAGAAATTTTTTCTTTCAAAAAGTTCTAGAACTTTGATTCCATGAAGATGTTGTGAAGCTAACGATTATGTACTCTAAAGTTTAATAAAGATATCATTTTTTGTGGTGATTGTGCCCTAGATCCGCTCGAAATTGAATAAGGGGATCTTAGGTACACGAAGAGTGTGTTGATGATGGTGCATGCTTCATGTTGTTGCATTTCTATTTGTGTCTAGTTTTGACACATAAATGATCTCATTTAACACACATAAAGTTCAATGCAAGCAAACACAACACCTGTAACGAAATAGCTGCAAGGAAGGATAATTAAGCTCAACACATACAACAACTAATCAAAGTTTTCAACATCGGCATTCTACCTCAACAAACAAATTCACTCAATACAATCAAGTTCATGAATCTGCAGACTCCAGCATTTCAAAGCAATGTCTACATCACTACAATCAAGTTAATGAATCTGTAAACTTCAACGTTTCAGAGCACATTCTACATCAACATTATTGAACTTGTAACCAAACTCAAATTACATTGAATTGTAAGGGTGCATTCTCGGTTGAAACCGACACCCAAGTCTTGAATTGAGTCAAATTGAATTCATTGTAGTGAATCATTGAAATCATTGTAAGCTTTTTTGGGTGCATTTTCGACAGTGTTCGACACCCTTCCTTTAAAGCACAATCAAGTGAGTCCATGAGTTTTAACTCCAAATGAAACAAACAACAAGTTCACATCTCCTGCAAGCGAGCGTGAGTATTCATTCAAGCAGTTTGTGTCAAAACTGTACAAGGTTCAAACCTTCAAGTGAGCCAGAGTGAAGATCATTGAAACAACCATCAAAGCAACCAAACAAGTTCAACTCTAACACCAATCAAGCAAGTTGAGATCGACATCAAGCGAGCGTAGCTATTCCTTCAAGTGAGCGTGAAGTCATCAAGTAAGGCAAGTGAGCATTCACACAAACACAATCGTCATCAAGCGAGCGTGAATTCCAGAGTTTAAGCAAGAAAGTTCTACAACTCTAGCAAGTGTTCTCAGCAAGTACAATAAGCAACAAATCAAGCGAGCGTGCCATTCAAGTCCCATAGCAAACGAGCCTGTCATTCAAGTAACAAAATCAAGTGAAACAGTTCAAAGCACGACATCTACGACAAGAGAGCCTGATTTCAAGTGAGCAAGTTCAGATGGCGCAACATATTCAGTGGTTACACATTCTTCACAGTTTGATCATCTCCAGTGATGAAGACATGGTGCATGTCAGCAAAGAAACTCTTGTTGATCTTTCATGGCATCTACAACAAACACATGAAACCATTGAGTTTCTTCAACTAGAGTCGCAACTACAAAGAGATGAGCTGCAACACAAGAGTGCTTCTTCCAAGTCATTCAACCATACAGATGAAGATAAAGATGTTGATTCAAAATCACTCATCCAAACAACTTCAAGTGTCGAAGTTGTTCATGGTCAAATTCAAATTTCTTCCAAACCCATCATCAAGCCCTGGGAAGAGATTCAAAATAACAAGAATCGACGAGGCTTAGGATATGTCACTGATGACACCAACTTACATATCCCAGATTATTCCAAGCCAATTAAGTTTGTGAGTGCATGATTTCTTGAACAACTCACCTCAGTAGGTTCTGAGAAAATTGCAGACAACTAGAATTGCACGCAACCTGAACTTAATGACCAACCGAAATGTTCTCATTGTCAAAGAACCGGTCATATGGAAGATCAGTGTTTTGATCTCCATCCTTGTTGCCATTGTGGCAAGCCCAATCATTCCTCAGAAAAATGTCGCAACCAACAAAAATCAGGCAGATTGAAGATACATTATGAATGGATCGATCCGTGGGAATGGTCATCCACAGTCAAACGCTTGTCTCAGTTCTACAACCGACTACAATCACACATAGTGCAGCGAACAGTGAACAGATGATGGTACTCTCATGCAGTTGAATGAGGGAGTACAACAGTGAAACTCTCCTACACCTGAAGGGGGGGAGTTCAAATATATTTTGGAGAAGATTGTCTCTCCTTTCAGCTGACAAAGGGGGGAAAATGTCAATGAAATTGACAAGTGGTTGTCAGACTGAAAGTCTCGACAATATCAGCGAAGCAGCCAGAGGGCATCTTCATCAGCCAGTGGGCATCTTCATCAGCAAGTGGGCATTTGTCATCAGCAATGAGCATCAGCAAATTCGCCAGTGGGCGATCGACAGCCAAAGCAGCTTTCATAATAGCAAAAACAACATTGAGTTGTTTTTCGACATCTTCAGCGAGTGGGCAATCATCATCAGCAAACACGCCAGTGGGCGTTCATCAAATTGTGTCAGTGGACACCGGATGCTGTTTTCAAACAAAGGATAGTTGGATCCTTTTGCAGCTTGGCACGTGATGGAGTTGTCAAGCAACATTCAGAGATGAATCAGGCATGCAACTGATTCATGTTCTCTTCAGATTTGACTTTTTTCCAGCATCCAGTTTTGGCAGTTTTTTCAGGCAATGTTTTTGAGGATCAACATGAGAACTTGGAAGATGGTTCCTCATTCTTATTTTGGATTTATCATTGAAGGGGGTAATGTTAGCCTCTCTCATAAAACAATAATAAATCCAAAAATAAATTAATTAATTAAATATTCCAAGTTAGGAATTTGTGCCTAACTCTTGGGTTGTTCCTCTAAGATAGGAGTTAGTTTATGTAACTCCTATATTGGTGTGTGTTTGGTGAGAAATTATCTCAACCAAAGGAGAAATTATCTCAACCAAAAGTCTCTAAGATAGCACGCACTATCTTGAGAACACTATCTCTCATCTATTTATTTGTAACACTATATTCAATTATTTTTGAATGAATGAAATGAGAGAGAATACCTGAAGCTGAAGCCTTTTTCCGCCAATATTTTGTGTCTGATTTTTGTGTGTGTTTTTCTGTAATCTATTTGAGTCAATTTCTATTTTCAATAGCCGAGACTTATCCATCCATAGGTGACTGTATATAAGTGTCAAGATAATTTGCTGTAGTGAGAGCATTGATATACATGTATTCTAAGGCTACTAGGAGACAAAATACACTTCACTGTAATGTCGTGACTGTAATGTATATTATGCACAGAGGTTATTTTGATTGCGTCTTTAATTTCACCAAGTCTATCACTGCATTAGAATCTGCTTAAGGTATGCCGAGATCATTAGCCATGCAATTATGATATATCAGACAGATCCGTATACCAAGAAGTGCCAGGACGTTATGAAAGAGACATCAGGATTGTCATGATAGAGTTTATCCTGAGATCATATCTAGTCCAAATCTTAAGTTAGCTGTGTCCTCTTCCGAAATCAATCCTTGCAACTGAGATCTGTACACGATTGCAGCTAATATCCAACCGAGGTGTAGTCAAACCCTAGGTGCGGATTTGTTCCTTCTTGCGAGATCTCCTTTTCTTGATTACGGATACCTGAGATCTGTTCCTCCTTGACTGTGGCTCCTTCATGCGAGTTTTTTCCTTTCACATTTTCGGATCCTCTGCACACACGAAATTTAAGAGAAATGTGGATTTCTTTTTGTTTGTTTTGCGCTCAGCCTAAGTGGGTATTTATAGTGGCTTCTACCACTTATTTTAGTTGACATGATCCATGAATCGACATGTCATTTCTTTGGTCCGACATGACTTCCATTTATGCAATTTAATTCATTTTCGAGCCGACATGGTGATCTCTTCATTATTTTGCTTGCAAACTTCGGTTTGCTTGCATTTGGAGGATTGTTCTTGGTCTTGGAGGGTTGTTACACACTGTTGAAGACTTGTATATATTTACATAGGCTCTTAAAGGGCTTTTTTATATAACATGACTCTTTGACATAATCCTAAAGACATCAAGAAGAAGTCTTTTACCTAGAGATACATCTTGCTCATGAAACCCATGTAGGAAGGTATACAAAAATAATTTATTCTCTTTATTACATCATTTACAAAGATCATGTTATTATGAAGACCGAACCTAGTTACACTTTCTTCAACAATGATGAGTGTCCAAATGAGGTAGATGCTCCTTCTATTTATATGCAACGGTTAGGATGAAAATACATGACTTTTAGGCTTCTGAGCCTACATTAGTTTGCTGGTCGACCTTGACAAGTTGTCCATAGAAGAAATAAATTCATAATTCCATTTATACATGTCAGAATGAGATGATCTTTAGATCAATCCTACACCTCTCAGAAAGAGGAATCCAATAAAAATATCAGCTTCATCATATGAGCTGTCCAAGGTGGAGTTTGGCCCTAGTTGCCAATTTTAACACTCCCTCTCAACTAGGGAGAACTCCACCTGCCAAATCATTTGTCAATCTATACCATCTATGACATCCCTGTTATACTCTGCTTTGCTCTGCTGAACGATGAAGAAATAATGAAGAAGAAATGATCGAGAGTGTGTCATACCACTCTCCATTGACCCAAAGTCAATCTCCAATGGTCGAGAGTGTATCATACCACTCTCCATTGACCTGAAGTCAGTGTCCATTGATCTCAGATCAATATCAAATATCCTAGCATAGGGAGTACGGTAGTACACGATGCATCCATAGGTAGTACTATGCTCCTTTTCCTCATTTCCCAACTCATTGGCCAGAGGAGAGGTACTTCCCATGAGTCCCAAATTGCATTGCTAGGATGTATTGATAGGAGAAAGTGAACCACTCATCTTGCTCATATGCCATAGGATAAGGTGAACCACTCATCCAATGCATATCTCAACCATCATGGGGTGTCATAGGGGAAGGTGAACCACTCACCCTATGGTCGCTCATTGCTCCAAGAAGTACCCCAAGCCCCTAGGAGCTCCCAGAGCTCAATATCTAACTCAAATGAGACCCTCATAAGAGGGTCTCTCCACGACACCAAGTCGTTCACGGAAGGTTAAGAATTTGACCTTCCCGAGGGGCTTCGTAAGAATATCTCGACCTGATCATCAGTCCCAATGTGACGGAGCCTTATTTCTCCCAGTTGTACCATATCCCAGATAAAGTGGTACCTGATATCAATATGCTTAGAGCGGTCATGAAACACGGGATTCTCAGAGATACGAATTCCACTTTGGTTCTCACAGAAGATCAAGGTGGTATCCAACACGTCCAAACAACTGACTAAAGAGCTTCCTCAACCAAACAACTTCACAAGAGGCCATACTAGCGACAATATATTTGGCCTCGATGGTGCTCAAAGCAACCGATTTCTGCTTCCTGCTCATCTAGGATATCGAAGCAGAACCTAGTGAGAAGCAACATCTCGATGTGCTTTTATGATCCACCACACTGCTAGGCCAGTCAACATCAGAATAACCATGAAGCCTCACATTCCCAGTAGTGTTTCTCAATCCATAGGTGATTGTGCTGCCCCGTAGATATTTTAGAAAATTCTTGGCAGCAATCCAATGTATGTGATGAGGCTTGACCATAAATTGACTCAATGTATTCATTGCAAAGCATATGTCCGGACCCGAGTTCACCAAGAACATAAGGGCCCCCACAAGTTGACGATACTCAGAAGGATTTCCCAAATCGGGCCCAACAACATTTTTGCATAACTTCTTGAAGTTAAGTTCCATTGGAGTAGTCACATACTTACAATCCACCATCACAAATCTTTCAAGTAGTTTCACAATATATTTTCCTTGGGAAACGAAAATCTCACCTGGCTTTTGCCAGACCTCCAATCCTAGGAAATAATGCATCAGTCCTAGGTCATTCATCTCAAATTTGGAAGCCAACTCCCTCTTACATTGATGAATGAGAGGGTCTACACCTGTCAGAAAGAGATCGTCCACTTAAAGTACCAAGATGAGAGGTCTATCATTCTCAACCTTAAAGTAAAGGTTCGGATCAACTTCACTTCTTGTAAAACCCAGCTTCATCAGATAGCTGTCGATCCTCTCATACCAAGCCCTAGGAGCTTACTTCAACCCATAGAAGGCTTTTTCAGTCTACATACATGTGTCTTACGATCTTGAGCTTCGAACCCCTCGGGTTGTTCTACATAGACTTCTTCCTTAATTGAATCATGCAAGAAGGTGGTTTTGACATCCATTTAGTGTAGATTCCATCCTTGCGAGGCAGCAAGGGCTATAATCGAATGGATGGTGGTATATTAGACAATTGGTGTAGATATCTCATCATAATCCACACCTTCCTTTTGAGAGAAGTCTCGAGCAACAAACCTGGCCTTGAACTTTTCAACACTTCCATGAGATCCATGCTTGATCTTGTAGAGCCATTTCGAGGTGACAACGGATTTGTCCTTGGGTCTAGGGACCACATCCCAGACATCATTCTTCATAATCAACTCATACTCTTCATTCATAACATCCTTCCAAACTTGGTGCTTCACAACTTCTTTAAATGTGCAAGGCTCAATGAAAAATGGTGCTCATGGCAGCAAAGTGCTGATTTGGGGTAGCATTGAATGTGCTCTAGCCACGAAAATTGGTGGAAAGGCTAAAGCACATGAGATCTCCAATACCCAGAAATGGTTTGCGTAGACTCTAAACAGTTTGGGAGATATTAAAATAATTAATATTTTTAATGGGGTCCCTATGTCTAAACTTAGGGAAAATAAAATATTGATGTGAATTAATATAAAACTGTGCTAGAAGGGTCCAAAAGTCATGGATCAAGCTAGAGTTAATCTTAGCCATTGATTAGGGACTTAATCTCGGCCGTTGAATTGTCAACGAGAAAAGTATAAAAGGAGGCTTGAGGGTCACTTGGAGAACACACCGAGTTGATCAAGAATTCGATTTTCTAGGGCAGGGTTTGCTGAGAAAATCGAAGGAGTGATCAGAGTTGCAGCTGAGGGGCAATGAATATAGAAGCAGAGAGGCAGAGATAGTATCGGGAGGATCAGCGTAGAAGCCAGGAGAGAGGGACACAGAGCCAACAAGAGGTTCACACAGAGGTAGCCAGGGCTCACACAGAGGCAGCCAGGGCTCACGCAGAGGTAGCTAGGAGCTGCGCAGTGCCTTAGAGAGCTAGCGTGGGTGACATAGAGGCTCTAAGGGTTGACGCAGTGCCTCTAGAGGCTGACGTAGGGGGAGCTAGGGTGACACTGGGCCAGAAAGGGCTGACACAGTCCCTAGAGGCTGACGCTGGGGTTTTCGTGGGGAAGATTGGAGCTAGGAGCTGTTGGAGTGTTTGTTCGGGGTTTCAGCTTGAATATCTGTCTCCGAAGGAGAGGTACTACTATTGAGATTATTCTTTGTTGGGTGAGCCGATTTTGGCACCTAGATTGTATTCTGAAACTGCTTAATAATACAAACCCTCAGATAGCTGCACTGGTTTCCCCGCATTGGGTTTTTCTGGGGACATTGGTCCAAAAGCAACGATGTCACTTCTGTGCTTATTTTGTTTCCTTCAATTGATGATCTGTAATGTGTTGAGCATGTACTTGTATTTATTTTTAGTATTTACATGAACTTGTTAATTAATCAGAACAAGTAGGCAGAAATAAATCAGAAGAATACATGAAGGGTTTCTAACAGTTAGACTTAGAAATATCAACATGGTATTAGAGCGTGGTTGCAGATCACAGAAGAACTAAGGACATTAGCTGAGCAGAGCAGCAACAACAAAAAACAACTGTCCCGAGTGACAAAAGCTATTCCTTTCAGAGAAGCAGCAAGGAAGGGGTGACGTAGTGCCTGCGTCATCAAGGTTAGCCGAGAAGAGGTTCAGCGCAGTGGTAGAGAGGAGCAGACTCGACGTACGTAGTGCCCGGTCATCTTTCTCAGTCAGGAAGGATTGACGCCTGTGGCTAGGAGGTGCGGATTTTGTTGGTGCCGGGATTGCGCAGAGCCTAGAAGCTCTAACCTTCAGTTTGCTGGGGCTTAGGAAGCTGTGGGTAAGTTGCAGAGTGAAGCTACTGGGGTACTGTAGTCAGAACAATACCTAACAGGGCAAGACCAAGGAGGAGGGAGTTGTTGCCGAGGATTTCTAGCCAAGAAATCCGGATCAAGGGTGCAGCTGCACTAAGGATCAGAGTGGGGGCATCTCGACATTGGTAGAGGGGTTTCCAGGAGGGAAATTGAGGCTCAAAGGGAGTCACACCGAGAACTTCCAGAAGGGAAGTAGCGGAGTAGCGAGATGGCAGTGATGGGGTAAGAGACAGGGACAGACTGGACGGAGCCTCAAAATTCGCAGCCTGGAAGGCCAAAATCTTATCTTTTCTAGACAGGAACCGTCTCAAGCACTTCACCTTGAGGACAATAGTGGTCCCAGTTGACCCAGCTGATAACGATAAGTACGAGGATGTGATGGCGAAGGCCAAGAGCATCATCCTTGACGGGGACAAGGACCATGTAGTACCACACATTGCCGAGAAGAATACGACAAATGAGATGTGGGAGGCCCTAAAGAAGTTGTATCAGCGTACTTCCGTGCAGAGGAAGATGCTACTAGAAAATCAGCTGTGGTCATACAAGATGTAGAAGGGAGAATAAATCGACATCTTTCTCGGTTGATTGAAGGAGATCCGGGATCAACTGACTTCCATAGGGGCCACGCCAGATCAAGAATTGATGGTGAGAACAGCGCTGAACGCAGTCTCAGAAGACTGGGAAGTGTTTTTCCAGAGCATACTGGGTAGGGCGACCTTTCTAGATTGGGAGGAAATGTGGGCGACTCTTCGCCAAGAAGAGATCAGAAGGCTAAGCAAAGGCGAGAAGTAGCGACAAGGGTATCAAAATCAAGGAGGAGGAAGAGGAGGATGCTGCCCTAGCATCTGATGGAAAGTAAGAGAAATAAAAGAAGAAGGACCTCTCCAAGGTCAAATGCTTCCACTGTGGGGAACTGGGTCACTATGCCAGCCAGTGTCTGAGGAAGAAGAGCAAGGGAGAGGCTTTCGAGACCAAGGCTGTGCCAGCAAGGGCGGAGAAGGAAGTGGAGACAGATGATGACTGTGCCATGAGTGCTCACATGCCACTTGAGCGGAAGTGGGGAGACATCGAGATGTAGTCATACGAACTACAGGTGATGAGGGGCAGGATCTTCGATGTACCAAGCCTCTTGGATTATACCTTGCTCCGGGAGCTCCAAAGAAGAGTAGCAGTACTAGCGGATGCATGGAGTTGTTGCAGCAGCGCTAAGGTCAAAGAGGGAGCACTTGTCAGCGACAGAGGGAGTTTAAGCATCAAGGGTGTATCTAGTTTGACAAAGATGTCAGAGTTGGGAGATCAGTTACTTCTCAGTAACTTAGTTGCAGTGCAGTAGTTAGCAGTGGCAGTGTTATGCCTAGGACGATGCATTATGATGAGAGGGGTTGCCATATGGATGCAACAGTGGCAGTGGTAGGGCCATGGGTAGTAATACATGATGCAACAGTGTAGAGGATGTTGGGCAACAAGCCTAGCATCAGCACAGGGACCGATGACGGATGATCAGGGTGATGCTTAGTGAGGAGTATTACTGGAGCACAGTCCTCGCTAAGAGGGAATGTTGATTTGGGGTAGCATCAGATGTGCTCTAGCCACGAAAGTTGGTGGAAAGGCTAAAGCACATGAGATCTCCAATACCCAGAAATGGTTTGGGCAGATTCTAAACAGTTTGGGAGATATTAAAATAATTAATATTTTTCATGGGGTCCCTAAGTCTAAACTTAGGGAAAATAAAATATTAATGTGAATTAATATAAAACTGTGTTAGAAGGGTCCAAAAGTCATGGATCAAGCCAGAGTTAATCTTAGCCATTGATTAGGGACTTAATCTTAGCCATTGAATTGTCAATGAGAAAAGTATAAAAGGAGGCTTGAGGGTCACTTGGAGAACACACCAAGTTGATCAAGAATTCGATTTTCTGGAGCAGGGTTTGTTGAGGAAATCAATGGGGTGATCAGAGTTGCAGTCAAGGGGCAGTGAATACAGAAGCAGAGAGGTAGAGATAGTGCCGAAAGGATCAGTGCAAAAGCCAGGGAGAGGGATGCAGAGCCAGCCAGAGGTTCACGCAGTGCCAATCAGGGCTCATGCAGAGGCAACCAGGAGTTGCGCAGTACCTTAGAGAGCCAGCGTGTGTGACGCAGACGCTCTAAGTGCTAACGCAGTGCCTCCAGAGGTCGACGCAGGGTGAGCTAGGGTGACGTTGGGCCAGAAAGCGCTGATGCAGTCCCTAGAGGCTGACGCTGGGGTTTTCGTGGGGAAGATTGGAGCTGGGAGCTGTCAGAGTGTTTATCCGGGGTTTCAGCCAGAATATCTATCTCCAAAGGAGAGGTACTACTACCGAGATTATTCTCTGTTGGGTGAGCCAGTTTTGGCACCCAGATTGTATTCTGAAATTGCCTAATAATACAAATCCTCAGATAGCTGCACCGATTTTCCCGCATTTGGTTTTTCCGGGGACATTGGTCCAAAAACAATGGTGTCACTTGTGTGCTTATTTTGTTTCCTTTAGTTGATGATCTATAATGTGTTGAGCATGTACTTATATTTATTTTCAGTATTTACATGGTAAATAACTTGTTAATCAATTAGAACAAGTAGGCAGAAATAAATCAGAAAAGTACATGAAGGGTTTCTAACTGTTAGACTTAGAAATTCCAACACTAAGTACCCTTGGTAGCTATTCGGCTTCTTACTTTCACGAATAGTTCCCCTTGGAGCAATATGATTCTTGGCATCTTCGAAAGTTTCCCTAAGCCATGAGGGTCTCCTCTTTGAGGAGGAGGGCTCATGAGGAGGTGGATCAATGGGATCCATTGGTCCTTCAACATCGGGCATCGATTGATCCCGCGGTTCTCCCTACTTTCCTGTATTTGCTTCTTTGTCCTTCCTTGGAATAGGAAGGTTACTAATCTTCCAAAGGGAAACATCTTCATCGAAGGTGACATCGTGACTTATCTCCACTTCTCTTTGACTAGGCACATAGATTCTATATGCTTTAGAAGTTTCATTGGAGGCCACAAATGTTCCTCTCTTCCTAGATGCATCCAATTTGCTTCTATTTTCTTTCGGCAGATGAAAATACACGAGGCTACCAAAAATTCTAAAATGAGAAACATCAGGTTTCTTACCGGTGAAAACTTCTTCGGGAGTTTTGGAGTCTAATGCTTCATGAGGGCATCTATTTTGAATGTACACAGAAGTGTTGGTAGCCTTTGCCCATAGGAACTTCAGAAGGCTTTGATCATGAAGTATGGCATGAGTGGCTTCTATAAAGGAACGATTCTTTCTTTTAGCAACTCCATTTTGCTTGGGAGTATATGTGGTAGTATTCTCCCTCTTAATGCCAACTTCTCTACAATAGTCATTGAACTCATTTGATTCATATTTGGTTCCATTATTGATCCTCAATATTTTGATTTTCTTCCCTGTTTGATTTTCGACCAAGGCTTTGTACGAATGGAACCATGTGAACACTTCATCCTTTTTCTTTAAGAAATAAATGCAAATTTTGTGAGGGAAGTCATCCACAAAGATAACATAATATAGATATCCTTCCAAAGATGTCACGGGCAACATACTAGATAGATCAGAATGAACCAATTGCAAAATGTCAGTAATCTTGCTATCACTTGAGGGGAATGGTCCCCTTGTATGTTTTCCTTCGACACATCCTTGACAAACACCTTCATGTTCTACTTTAAATTCGGGCATAGTTGTCACCATCTTTCTCACATCGAGTTGAGCCTTATAATGTAGATGAGCGAACCTCTGGTGCCATAATTCGGATTGAAGAGATGTGTCGCAAGACATAACTCCCAATGGGCTTCCTCTAACTTGATATAAGCTATCAACCCTGAATCCAAGAGTAAATGCTTATTTGAAATTTATTTTCCAAACACGTACCTTTCCATCGATAAATGCCGCCTTGAATCCTTTGTCCTCCATTGCCGAGATGGATACCACGTTCTTCTGTAGATCGGGTACATATAATACTTCTTGTATATGAATGGTGTTACCTAGATTCAATTGAAGAGTAACATTCCTAACTCCCTTTATGGGATAGGTGGCATTGTCTCCAAGAATGATTTCCAAATTTGTATCATTTTCTATCAGATTTGAAAGAGCTTCCTTATACCCAGTAAAGTGCCTTGAGGCACCATTATCAATCAACCAATTTCCCAAGTTATTCAGAGGAGAGGCAATAGAGAGGGCAGATATAAGATAAAATTCTTTTTGCTTGTTATCTACAACATTAGATTCATCATATCTAGAGTTTCTTGATCTTTTGGGAGGTCGACCATTTCCATATTGAGTCACGGGAGCATTCCTTTTTCCTTTGTTGTTGAATCTCCCATTCCATTGATTGTTCTCGCCCCTGAAATTTTTGTTGTTGTTGTTGTCATCATCCTGAGGTGTATCCCTTCTATTTGGACACTCCCTAGCATAGTGGCCAAACCTATTACAAATGAAGCATCTTCATTCCTTCCATCTTTGAATACCAGTCTTCCTTGACATTGCTTCTTTGAACCTTAATTGTTCTTCTTTTTAGCATGAGAGGAGAATGTAGTAGGTTCATTCCTATTTGAAGGCATGTCTATCTTCATCGTGCTTGTTTCTTCTTGAGTACATCTAGTCAACAATTCATCAAAACCTGGAATCCTATCATTGTTGAGGATAGTAGTGTTGAACACATGCCATTCATGAGGGAGACCTCCAAGGGCAATGCGAGTGAGCTCCCTATCAGCAATAACTTCTCCAATTGAAAGAAGATAATTTTTTATCTTGGTAATTCACATAAAGTAGGATTGGATATCTTCACCTCTTTCATTCTTTATGTTCTTCAACTTGTTTTTGAGAAAGAGGACTTGGTTTTCATTGCTAACCTTGAACATGCCAACCAACCTGTCATACATCTCTTTAGATATGTTCAAATCAGAGATGTATGCAACCTGTTGTCGCGCGGATTGGCACGACAACGCTCAGACCGGGGGCTGTCACTCTGATCCCCGATCCCTCCGTTTAAGCCTGTCTCCGC